>JAAAYG020028665.1:0-16083 GCA_009936455.2 Tomocerus minor
GAGCCTTTTTCAATGCTGGGAAATATTCGAGGTTACAACAAAATAAAAACGGGCGGGCAAAAGGCGATGTATAATTCCGTGAGCGATACTAATGAAAATGAAAGCCTAGAACATAAAAGCCCGCCATCCGGGCGCTAATAAGTTCATCTTCGCTCTATTCATCATGTCATAACAATTTTACTGTCAACAGTGCCCCTCCCAAAATCACAAATATTACTTAAAAATGCAGCCACACAAATGCAGTTCCAGAAAATCAGTCACTCTTCATTCCATGAATAAAAGAAAAAAATATTAATAATTAATTACTTAATACATTTAGTATTATAAATGTACCATGTAAGTGTGTCACAATTATGAAAATGATAAATGTGTAGAAATTTTACCAACCTACAGAAATACACAAATGAACTCCATTCTGTGAAAATGAGTTATTATGAAGAAGGTACGTGTTAATTGTTAATTATAGGTATAAATAATCATTGAGCTTTATTTTTCAAAATAGCAGGTTGGGTTATATAGTAAGAAAAGTTGACGTAGTTTTTCACAAATGAAAATAGCTGAGCTTGCAATAAATAAACTCAGAAAAATTACTACAGCTGTAAATGCGTCAGCTAAACTTAATCTTTGATGTCGATTACGAGGTTTTCTAGGGCAAGATACTGTAGATTTTTGCATATACACATTCTTCAAGCGATGCAAAATACCAGTATTTGTTAGCCACAAAATTCTACAGAAATATTCATTGATTAGTTAATTAGCAGACTGTATAGTAATAAATACACACATGTGTTGTGTCGTGTCAAAGTATTAATTATTGTGATTATGTGTGCATACTTTCTGTTGAAAAATTCTTTTAACGGCGAATGCTTTCTAGTAATCATAGTTGCGCTGAAAGGAGTCCGAGCCAAAAATATTCTATAGACTTTCGAGCAGAAATAATTGACAGAATATTTTGTTTTTATTTCAGGCGTCATTCGGGCTAAATTGAACTGGCCTCTCTTCATTGTGACACTTTCAAGGCATAAAAATAAAGCTTTCCTTTTCCCCTCGAACATTGGGTTGCCTGCCTCTTTGTCAATTCTTGTCAATACATTTCCCTTTTTGATGGCAGGGTTCTCTTCATACAATTTCTGTTGAAACATTATTAATCCATTTGAAAAGACAAGACATTGGAATCCGTAATATTTTTCAAAATGTATTAAATCTTTTAACTCATACCCTTATATATAATTCTGCATTCGGACTAGGGAAGAGGGTCTCGTAAAATATAAATTTGGCCGATACGATGTCAGATAAATCCTTAATTGGTAAGAAATCTATTGACAACTGAGACACCAATGCTGCTGAATACATATAATGTATAAGAATTCCCGTCAGTGCCCCAAACAGAAGAGAAATTTTTAATGATATGGATTTTGCATGTATAATATTCCCATCTAAAATGTCATCAATTCAATTAGAATATTTTTGCTACTCAGCATTTAATTAGCAATTCATTAAGATATTGAATTTAAAAACTTATCATTCTGAGAGACAATTCCCAATACCCAAATCCAAAGGTCTTGCCAATATATCCCTTCACTATTATCTCCCATAATATATTTTTTGATTTTTAGTTGAACAGTAATACATAGCAATATAATTATCCATGTGCAGATAGTCGCTATCCATAATTCCTTTCGAAAAGCATTCAAAAAAATGTCTCTTACAGAACTCGTTGGAGGCTGAATAAAATATCCTGTCAATCTGATTTAAATTTTAAACATAACTTTTACAACTTATTTCAATTATAAAGTGGCTTGGTTGAATGTACACTAAAATTTAATTGTATAAATAACTCCTTCGTACCGATAATCGTTCATTGGATGTAAGTAGGTAAATTGGGATAGTCGAAATTCATTGAATTCGTGAAAAGAGACTGAAAGGTCAATATCGTTGTTTAAAATCATTTTTCCTAAATCCATTCCATTTTTGCTTGAATTAAAAAGTTCTGTTCCTGTTGCTGCGAATCGAAATCCATCAAATCCTATATAAGTAAGATTGTAGGAATCAAGGAGATACTTGAAAGTTTCAAAGTAAAATCCTCCTGTGAATCGAATTGAACCATTTTCGACGACATGATTTACTTCGTCTTCGAATCCCAACTGAAATTGAACCAAATTGGTGTTTTTTACAATATTTTTTCATCGTATACAGAAGTGGATAATCAAATAATTAATTATAAATTTGGGACTTGATTTTGAAAATGCACTTAACGATTGCTGCGCCTTTGAGAACTTTCTGATTTATTGAAAGTTTGGGATAAACCATTTTTGATATTTCGTAAAAGTTTCTTTCAATGATTTCGTTGCAGATGCTGCTTATATCCACCTCATTAAATAACTGTACTAAATCTTGGCACAATATTGCATTATTTAGAGAAGTAGTCATTTCCGAAAGTGTAATTGCATTACTGACATTGTTACTGTATTCTACATTTACATAATCTGTATTCAGATATGGCAAAATTTCCCCGGCCATTGAAACAGTTTGGCTCATGGCCAACAAAATCGTTACAATTTTCAACAACATTTTAAAAGTATTTCAGAATGTGCACTGGACATTTATTTCAATAGACAAATTAACTCTAGGCTAATGTTTTTACAAGTCAACCTAAACCTAATGGAGGTGTAGAGTGACGGTTTACGTGTACGATATAGTTTAAGATATAATATTACATAAATACCTCGCAGAAATGCTAAGAATTATTTTTTGGCAGAATTAGAAAAGGTTGTTTTAAAATGTGCTGCTGTTGGTAATGAAAATTGTCATTTACAGAATGTGCCTACTAATAATACTCGTCAACGATTATCATACCCATTCGTGTATATTGATCGATGATCGTCAACTGTAGATAATCCAATTACGTTTAAGTTATATTTCAAGTTCAAATATTATTGGAATAGTCGAAATACACCAATTTAATCAACTAGGGCGTATATCTACTTAATTTGATTATTTTTATGCTATATGACTTGAGTAAAAGTATTGAGTATGAGTATGTATGAAGTAGAAAGCTACCCCAAATTTTGAGGAAGACAAATATTTCAAAAGAGCCTTCTATGACAAAATACCATTATTCCCACAGTATATAAGTAAACGACATTGCTGAATTCGTTGGTGAAGGTCCCGTTGCTCTGCGCCAAATTGTTTTTGAAATATTTGTCTTCCTACCCGGCGCACTCTCAAAATTTGTGGTAGCTTTCTATGACAAGGTACCATTATTTGACCCAGTATGTATGTAATCGACATTGCTGAGTTCAGTGGTGTTGGTCCCGTTTCTCTGTGCGTAGTAGTTTTTGAAATATTTGCCGATTTAACTCTGGTAATACCCCACCCCATTTTAGGGGTATCAGGATTAGTCTGTTAATACACTTTTCCGATCAATTTAACTCTGTTGAGTTGATTGCAATTGGTTTTACAGCGTCATGGCTTACCGTTTTAGAGATATGACTGCTGAAACCTGAAAATGGCCTATTTTTGAAGGTTTTGAATTTTTTGGGGGATGAAAGTTTCGATTAGAGGAAAACTAGTGTGCAGTATGGATGTAGAAACTATTTTTATAATTTTAGGAAGAAATCCCGTCAATTTTGGACAAGCCGTTTTCATACAATCTTTCTTCCCATGTGAAACATTTACCCTGACCTATGCCCCCACAGATTTTTGAAAAATGTTTGACTGTACTAACCTCATCAATATCGAATTTAGACATCGATTTTTGTCACTTCCGTCAACTTTTGAAAGGGTCCTACGGGCTACATCACAATATTTGTTATATTCATACCGTATGCAATAAAATATTTCTATTTTAATATCTTGTACTGGTAGACATAGATTCAGAAGAATTAAAATGTAGGTAACTGATAAAATTAATACAACTATTCAGTGTTCATTTTTTTAAATATCACAATAATAAAAAATCTACACCATAAATTATTTACTTGGATAAACTTGAATGAGTTTCAATGGTTTTTGATGAATTGGTTTGAATCTAATGAGCATCTTCCAGAGTGACACTAAATTTGACATTTCCACCGCCGTATACAATAAAGTATATTGCGATTAATATTGTTTGCTTGTAAATAATTAGATTCCAAAAATCCGTAGGATGACGAAATTCATGCAATTGCAAAGGCAAAATTAATGTAGATAAATAATAAGTTTCTACTTTTTAAATATGTACCACGATAAAGAATATTAATTTTATAAATATTTCTCGCTATTTGTACCCAAAAACGCTTCATAGACCCACAACGCCTACCTACAAAAAGAACAAAAACTAATATTATAGAACCGCAAGCAAAAGTATGTTTTAAATATAATTTATATAAATAAAAGATCAGGAATGTCATTACATCTTTTTTTTTAAACTATTATATTTTCATAGTCCATGGAACCATATCCGCTTAATGAAGATTTTGTCACATGCGAAGTCGATCTAATAAGTGAGAATTAGCAATAATTTTGAATTCCATGTCTATTATATTATTATGTTATGAGGTTATAATTATGCAATGGGATTGAAAACGTTAATTTTTTTAGCTTGTTTTACTTAATAACATGTACCTACTATGAATTACAAAGTTACTATAGTCCTAAAGGCTATAGAAATAGAAAGTAATTAGAAATAATTACAACAAATATTATAATCGTAACAATGGTATTTATTTAAAAGCAAAGAGAAAAATCTGTTACTAAAGCGTACTTATTTCATTTACATCAATAAAACTTTTAATACCATAATAATAAACAAATAAAAGCAAGAAATTTTTCCTGGGAATTTATCAGTCTTCAATGATAAATGTAATTAATTGATAACATCAATACCGTACACAATAAAATATATCACATTTAGTAAAATCATTCGATAATGGTGTAATAGATTTAATTAATTCACTGATTATTTAGCATTTGTTTCTTAATAATCGATAATCACACTAGTAATAATATACACTGTATAATTGACGGAATTAATTGAATCAGTGACATGAGTTTCGATGGTTTTTGGATCGAGTAGTGATTGAATTTAAATGTCCGCAAGTAGTAAATTTTAATTAATTTTTTGATTATAGCAACACCTTATGCAATGTAATATATCACAATTAATATAATAACAGCTATTTAGATGCCAAAAATCAAAGGTCAACGAAATTCATGGAATTGATAAAATTAATCCAATTAATTAATTAAATATATGGTGACTACTGTATAGAGATTCGAGAAAGAATATTAATGATATAAATATTGCACATAATTTGTACCAAAATGCTTCATAAATCCGTAACGTCTACAACAATAACATAAATAAGCATATCCCACAAAAACCAGCAGCATAAACATAAATTATGTCCATTTTGTTACAATCTACAATTCTAAGGGACAAGAAGATTTAATCTATAATACATCATTTACAGAAATGTAGTGGAATTGCAGTTATTACATCTATTTTTAAATCTTATTTTTCAATTTCATATTGTTGTCCATGGGACCATGTCCGCTAAATGCAAACTTTGCCAGAAGCGTAGCCGATCTAAATGAGGCTTAGTAATCATTTTGACTTCTGTGTCTAGCTGCAACACTTTTATGTCGGAAATATTTGTGACTGGATCCCAGACTTTCATTGGTTTCTTGTCTTTTTCACCATCGTAGGTCGGCTCCCTGTATTACATTATTTTCATTGAGTACTTAAAAAAAAATTGTATAATATAATTTAGTTTTTGCTTTGTATTTCTATGTGTATACATTGAAGTTTTCTACTTACCCATTAGTGACAAAGTTAGTTAGAAGATTTATCATTATTTTGCTCATTTTGTAGTCAGGATCCGCTTGTTTAAAAGGCGCGTATTGTGTAGAACTATTAAAATAGAAATAGTCATCCTCAGCATGACCAGGACTATTTTTAGAAAAAAAAAAACAATTATCATTAATCCGAAAGCATTTGACAAAGAAAATGGTCTTCGTTATCAAGAAGTTCACATACCCCCATTCTGAATCTGAATGTCCAAAGTAGTTCCCTAAATTATGATTCCCTTTACTGAAGGAAAAGTAGTAGGAATATGTTGGTGCAATTGTTGCATGGGCTTGAATACCCTTATGAATTCCGAATAGAAAATATCTGTCTGTCAGCATCTGCAATTAAAAAATATTATTATTAAAAGAATTAAAACACCTTGACTGGCATTAATAATTAAGACAGCTTAGAATTGCACATAAATAATAGAACTAAGCATACATCTGAAATTTCATAGTAGCTCGCGTCCCGAATTGATTTTCCTTTAAGATATTGTTTGGTAACTTTGTCCATAATTTCAGAAGGATTGTCTGCAATGTAGGACAAGTCTAAATAAATAGGACCCACATTTCGCCAATTTGTTTTCAGCGCTCCATATTTCAATAAGAGTTCCAGCACTAAATAAATCAGACAAAAAATAATCAATTAAGTATGAATTAATGATTAATAATTATTAAATTAATCTATTTAGACAATATTTGTAGTATAACTTATAAAAAGAATATTAGAAAAAATTAGAATTAGAAAAAAAAATTGCCTAAAACTGCTGTTTGGCCTTCTCTGCTTGTCATTGATGCAACCCAAGGTTTTTTTGCTACGGCGTTTTTCCTGTAGCTTTCCTCTGGTGTTTCTGTGAGGAAAGCATAAGGGCTTTCGTCCTCAATTGTCGGTGAAAACATTGTCGGAGGAAATGGAAACCACTCCTAAAATATATAATAATATATATTGCATAATATATATATATAAAACCATTTGATTAATGGCAGTGTCCATGTTCGTAAAATAAATTGATGTCGTTTGTTAACTGACAAATAATTTTAATTGAGCAGCAACAAGACTCGTCGAAGAAACAGTCTTTAGACAATTAGCCAATATTAAACTATTTTCAGTAGGACATCTGAAAAATCTCCCCATCTTATTCGTCCAACTTCTAGCTCTCTCCCTGGTATGTACTCCCCAATGATTCATTGCCGTTCCACTAATGGACACTCCTCTCTGAAATAAATGTCTCGTCATATTTGAAATCATGTGAAGGTGCGTAGATACTGCTCCAGCACTATGGCCTATATTAACGATGGACATATTAATACCATTATTTTTTATAAAAAAAAAGAAAAAAAGAAGATGATACATAGGTACTTTAAAAGGCATATATAGGAATAATTTACCCCACAAATTGATGTTATTCCGGTCCCCTAAAATTTTGTAAAAGTTTAAAAACATTATTTGGGAAAAGTACAGTGTAAACATAATAAAAAAATAACATTCTTATTTACCCTCCACAGAATAAGTTTAAATTTCCATATTCACTAATTTGAAAAATGTAATTAGACGCTCTTTAGATAAATATGAATTAATTACTAATTTATACCAAAGTTTACAATTTTGTTCATTGCTTGTGTGGAGGCTAAGAAGAAGGAATTATTTGTTTGTGACTATCCTGTAATATAAAAATTGCAATCTCTATCTGCAATCAAATGAAAATAATTATCTCTTAAATGTCCATACCACCAAATGACTCGATATTGTCGTAAACCCAATTAAGTGCCAGAGCCTGATCTTTTAATCCATAATTTCCAGGGAGGGCAGAATCTCCGGTACTCATGAACCCTGTCAACAAGAATTATAAATTTGTGTTATATTTTATACATTTGTTTACACACTAAATTTAATTTGCTATTTTAGTGCATATTTAGTGCATTAACCATGTCCAAATTGCGCATAACAAGTTCTTTGCTCCAAAGTTCTACAACATAACAGTTTTGCCAATATAATAGTTTTCATTTCGAAATTATTTGGTGATTGCTCTTTTGTGTACAAACTGTCCCACGGACCCCAATGAAAATCGCGATCATTCACCAAATATTTTTGAAACGAAAAATTTTATGGGTAGAATTAATGGTACTTGTCTTGTACAACTTTTAAAGCAGCTCTAAAAAAATAGCTGTTTTGAAAAACTAAGTTTCCTCCGAGCAGAGGACTACTCCCCTAAAAATAGCGGAAAGGTGTTTTTGTACATAGTGACGTAAGATAAGGTGTTTCAAATTAATCACAACAGTTTATTTTCTGCAATAATAGGATATATGTCTAAATGACAATGTTTCTTTGTAGACTAATGTGATTATTACCACCAAAGGAAATTCCTTGTAACGAAACGTCACTGAGGCACAATGTCATAATAAATATGTCATTGCCACTTTCATAATTTCATTAATTTTATAATGTGCTAATCATTTGTTAGAAACGATACCTACTGAGACATAAAGGATAAAATTACAAAGCGACACAAATAAAAATTATTGCTGTCAATAATAAAAGAAAAATTCTTCTATATAATTATGGATAATTGTGTGTTTTACTATACCTAATACTCCAAGACGATAATTTATGGTCACAAGAATCACATCTCCATCGAGCATGTAAGAAGGTCCGTGCTCCTGTCCTGCCCCCATGATGTAGCTCCCGCCTTCACAGACAAGTAGTATTGCCAATTAATATTATTATAGTTGCATTAGAAGATAATATAGTAGTTAAAATACTTTAAAACATGAAGTGGGCTGTTATAAGTAAATATATACAGCCGCACTAATATTATGCTGAAGTGAAGACAGAAAAACGCCCACTTACCGTGTATGTAAAATATCACTGGGTATTTTTTATGCCCTTGTTCTTTAGACGGCAGCTGCAAATTGGAAATTAATTACTTTTATCTTTCCAGTGAAAACTTTGCTATGCCATATTAATTTTACACTATGTCAATTTGCTTCTGATATTAACTCAGTACATATATTTTTCGATGACAGAATATTAAAATTAATCTGCGAAGTAAAGGTTAGTTAACTATGTCTCCAATTAATTTGACATGGGTCATACAATTATTATTGTTATATAGTAATTCATCCGCTGGAGAATTAGCTTCTCTAGTACTGGCTCATTTGTCGTAACAATTTTATAGATGGTCAAATATTCTAATTGGGGATTATTAGTAAATATTCAGTTTTTTAAATAAGGTTATTATATTCAATAATTCTTCCAACATATTTAAGTTTGGTAATTGTAGTGTTAAGAAGTTCTTCTAAGTTACGGGAATCGGCATGGTGTAAATGAATTAATTAAATTAATAAAATGTCTACTTTTTCCTTGTTAGAAAACAAATGAATAATTATTTCATGATTTCTTACAGTGCTAGTTCTCTGGTTTCAATTCTCAAAGAAAAATTCAGTAATATGTTCGAATTTGGATATTTAGTCGGTGATAGGATAGCTATCGTATGGATTTTTCTTAAAATTTTAATAGATCACTAACAAGAAAACGAAAACGTTATTAGAAATTAGAAATGAAATGGATAAATATGACATGAAAAACATATTCCCCTAGCATTCTGAAGCAAATTTTTTGTGCTAGTTTATTTGATGATCATGAGAAATGACAATTACAGCCATGAACCTCAAAGCGTCATTGTTCATTGCTTGTTTTTCGATTAATTTGACACTATTAACAAGAGTGCTAATCATGTTTACCCTGGAATACATTTGTCAATTCTATACGCGTAAATTACGCCCTACAGAAGTAGTAGGCACGTTAAATATTAAAAATACTATTACTTACACGTGGTGTGAAAATGTTAAGATATAAGCAGGATTCAACTCCATAGACTCGTATCATTTTAGCAATGCTGATTTGCAAGCAGTCAGGACCTGGCTTGTTCGCCTTTAAAGTTCCCGTCCATCGTTCAATAGCCACAGGAGGCTAAAAGTAAAATTTCGTTACAGTGCTTGGTTAAATACATAATAATAATGCTTAATAAATCAAGTTCTTACCAACTCTACAACAAAAAATAAATCACAAAATAAAATTAGGTAGGTACTATGTTCTCATAAATGCCCACATGCCATTATATATAACAGTTTTTACTAATTACTGTAAACCTCATTTAAAAATTGTAATACGCTGAATATTAAAAATTGAAAAAAATATCATTATGGACAATATTATCGACTTTTTAGTTACACTACCTGTGTTTGTTTTCCCAAGTAGATTAATGTGATTAAAAACTGTGGGTAGGTACCAGAAAAAAAACTATTTTGGAACTTTTTTCCTGGTTTTTAATATGCGGTTAGGATTTAAGGATTACGCAACTGATTACTTTGCAGTATTACAATGTGTGTTTTCCTTCCATAGCCTCGTTATTAGTACCATTATTACTTTTTTTGAAAAATCATGTTTATTGCTGATTAGAGCGAATTACCATATAATATAATCCAAATATGCTAGTAATATGCAGTGCTATTTTATCGTATTATGCATGAAACATGCTTTAATCGGTGCAACATTTCCTGATGTCAATTGGATTTTCATTTTATTACACATATTATAAAAAAGTAAAATATTACTGGAAATTGAACTTTGAGTCTACAGTATGGAAATAAACATAAGAAGCAGTAATAGATACTTTTTATGTCTCATTAGTATTAGTCATTAATATTAATCTCGTCTTTATTTTATCGCATAGGTACTCATATTTTCCATTAATTTGCAATCTCAAGTCCGTCACTTATTAACATATTCGTATGACTATATACTAAAAATTATGAATGATTACAGGTGCATTTATGATATAACTTAAATAGTAGAAAGAACAGGACAACCTTGACCGTCGTCACATAACACGTAATAAAAGGCCTTAGAATATTTTGCGGCATGAAATGTTGTACTCTATGACGCTTCTTCGGTCATAAAATGGCATAACATTTTTGCATATAAAATTATGCAATGCTAATGCTCTTGTCTATTTAACTCTGACAATATAAAATTATTTACCCACCTTCTGTCAAACCAAATTAAAAACAAACTAAAACTTGTACATGACGCATGTACAAGTATGTAAATATATATTTGGATAGATGCATATTCTATATTCTCAGAGCTTCTCAGTAGATATACTAAACTTTTGTTTCGTAATAATTAATTGATAGTTGATATACTCATCTGCTAAAGATTATCTTTCATTAATTATGGGTACCTCATAGTTTGAATTTGTAATTACCAGAATCGCGCGTAAATCAAGATTGACAGGAAATAGAATAAATATCCGGAAACGACAAGATTGAGTAGAATATGCAAAGTCCATTAATATATAAGAGCTAGTAGATATTTGCGACGAGTTAATTCAATCTTGCTAGCAACCTTGTACTTGTAAATGCATACAATGGTGCGTTCATGATCTTGACCATGCTCCTATAATCTAAACCTTTACACGCTCCCTTTTTTCCCTATTCCTGTTTCCCACAGACTAGACAGACGTGTCTCTCATCTCCATATAATAAATAGTTCACTAGCACAGAATGGTTTATAAAAGAGTGTACCTGCATATAGCACATTCTTTATTTTAAGATTTGCACTTACGATGGACGATGGTGAAGATTCATTTAAATTCAAAAGCTTGGAATGGACTGATTGGGCTTGTGAACTTTTTAACTGGAACATTGTGTTACATTAAGTAGATCTACAGGATATAATTGCTTAATACTCCAACAAAAAAACTGGCAAATCGAGTTCCCAGTGAAACAATCTCAAAGTACAATTATGAATTATGAATTTTTCAGTTTTGACTACATAGTAGAACGATAGCTTATTTCAAATAATATATGCATAATACTAGTGGAAGTTTTACAATAAAAAAAAGTTCATATTGTAATTATTTCTTATTATTATAAATTACGGTTATTTTGCGATATAATTATTTGACGTGTTTATTTTTTTGAAAGTGACTCATTACTCATTATTTCTATAATTTTATGATTTGTATTTTCTAAATGTAAAATAATTCAAGGTTTATTTTTAATTTTAATACGATATGACATGTAAAATTAGTGTGTTTTAATTAATTCCGAAATCATGGTAGCTTTCTGCTAATTATTTTGCAATGTTAGTGAGCAAATCTTTTGTAAAGGTTAAAAAATGGGAATGAGACCTAGAGACAGATATGATGTTTACATGAAATCTAGATTAGTAAGTTTTATGGAAGTGGAGATCGACCTTCCGTTTGTAAAGTGAGCAAACGGTACATAGACATTCTTTCATTTTGCATAAACTTTTACATAATTTCTTCTACGTTTATCTATTTAATAGGCATATAGCACATCGTGTACTACGTACCGTAGTCCGTACGTTTTATAATGTATTTGCACTAACTTTTAGCGAAGGTACTTTTGGAGGTAAACATGTCTGTACCTATTCATATTCACCAGCTCTTCGAGCATAACATTCAATTAGCAAGTCAAATTACGCCAAATATTGCGAAATAACACACTAGAGATTCATTTATTTGTGATTCTGCTCGTGTATCCAGTGTGTGCGACAATTTATGTCTGCCTTTTTCAAGCACTGTCAAATAAAATACAGCTCCGATGAAGGAATAAACTTTAAAAACTATGTCCATAATTTTGAGGCAGAAACAAAAATGATTTTCAATTAAAATCAGGTCACTACTCAATAGCAATAAAAGGCTACTTGGCGAAAATAATCACTACAAAAATTATTTCATCCATTAGTTTCATTCCTGGACAATTATATATAGGTAAACTATTTTGTGTCTCCAAGGAAAATTTAGAATGCAGTTTAGAATACTCACTATACTACTAGAAAAATATATAGATGTACCTAAATAAATATGCAATTAAGGTGCAAACTTTGTCAGCCTCTGATTGGTAAAATTTTATAGATAAGCATGAAAATGAGTACAAAAACAACTCAGGTAATCCATCATGAATTAAAAAAAGTGGCAACTGAGGGCGACAATTTTGAGTGTTTACCTGAAAGCGAGCTGATTGTCCATACGGAATTCCTTCAAATGCAAAGATTGTGCGACCACCCATCGTCTTCATGTGGTAACCTTCAATTTTCCCTTGTGCCACGATGACTTTAGCCTCGATGTCATTATTGTCAATTTCCGGTGTTAGCACCGAAGCAGATCTTAGTCCTCTTTGATACTGAGGGACCAAGTTTTGTCGTATTTCTGGAATTCCATGATTTGGGTCACATGGAACAAGCCCACACAACAAATTGAAAAGAAATGTGCCGAGAAGTATTGCCATTTAGAAAATAATCTTAAGGATTGCGAAATTGTAATAAATAGACGAGATTCTTATTCCTCCAGCAACAATGCTACTTAATTTAGATAATTTGACAGCAATATAAAACGTGTTCACAGTATAAAATGTAAGTCACTTCACAAATTCACTAGTTTCGTACTACTCCTATTTGCATCTGTACATCTGAAACAGATTGGCCATGTCATATTTAGTAATTATAGTCACAGTGCACAACTTAATTCTTGTTTATATGTCTCGTATGACTTGTATGTATGCATTAACAACTTATTGTTACTAATAAAAATTCTTTCCACTTATTCTTCATTAAATATTCAAGATGCACTGATAAAAATAGACTGAAATTGAAAAGAAAAATATGAAAGGTAACGAGAGTACTAAAATATTCTAATAGTGTATTTTCAGAGATGTCACAGTCCTAAAAAATATATTTTCTAAGATGATACATCAAGTTCTCATGGCACATGGATAATAACGTATAGTCAATAATAAATAATTACATTCTGCATTCTCTCTATAACATTTAAAAAACATTTACCAAGTCCTATTTCAATGCCACTATCACAAGATCACTATCACAAGATCACTATCACTGTTACTAATTAGAATCCCATTTCGCTTACAACAAAACTAATTATCTTTGCCGTTAATTTCTTTCTTGTCGAAGTCGGATCTCAATATTTACTATTTATATCGCAGTTGGAAATCTTTAGTAAGGAATGACGTAGGGAATGTACGAGATGAACAGCCTAAGTCAAATGCCCCGTCAAGAGGGTTTTAAGAATTCCTCAAAATCTTATCTTGTACTTTGCAACGATACAGGAGCAATAAATCGTTGTGACGTCTGTCAACCTCCTTTATACTTCAATGCACTTTTCAGAGTAAGCTAAAACTGAATACACAATCAAGTTTTTATCCCACTGGAAGTTGTGCTGGAGTCGAGTGAGTTAATCTCAGGTGTTTACAATGGAATCTCAAGTGGATGATGTACCAGAAGGCGATGAAGCAGATACAAGTTTCCTCATAGTTAGAGCAGAATAAAAAAGCGTCTTAAAGACACAAGGGGAAGACGTCTCTTTTGTTCTGTAAAGCTGTGCGTGCGTGTTACAACCTACGTAATCCAGCACTGGCAGCAGTAATGCAGGTGTTGAGACTGCACACATCATAAGATATCCAGTACCTACACAGTGGTACCTGTGAACACGGCAGATTACCTACGGATGCATATGGAGGGTTGTGCACACATCTTTGCCAATTTACATATGAACGCTCAATGGCAATTATACCTAAGTAGATATTAATAATAAATAGATACTACTAAAATTGTTGACTTTTCCTTATTTGAACATGTTGGATATAATTGGTACCCTCAAATATTATTTGAAAAAATCTGCGAATTCAGCAAAACTCATTTGACGTGATTAAGCGCTTAATCTTCAAGAGTTTGTTTTGATCATTTAGATTGGAATATGCAATAGGAAACTCAGGAGGGGGTGCTTCTCCAAATAGGATTTACATGTTTTTGTAGGCTTTTGCGCGGAACTGGGATTAACTTCGAAAATTGCCTAAATGGGATTTAGTATGAAGAGAACGTGAGCGTGTTGTAGAATAAAATATGCATAAGACTTTAAATTCTGAGATGGCAGTGATAAAGATTACAGTGTTATAATTATTATATTGTATAACCTGCGTCGTTACCATAATATTATAATTATATGACTTAAGACCCCATATAGTGTGCTATTTGAATTAATGATAAGTTAACATTACTATGAGTGACTCAAGTGAATGAAGTGAGAAAACATTCGCATAAATATATTCACCTTCAGACTGTCTGGTCAAAGTACAAAAATATGTAGATGGATGATATTAGTACAAAGTACAGCAGATAATAAATAGTAAGTTAACCAAAATGTGTTAACGTGCAGCAAATCAGAGGGTGAAGCCGAGGCGGCGCGCCGGCGCCGCCGCCGAAAAAAGTGAAAAATCGTCAGCCGCCGCCGCCGCCCTAAAACATCGGCGCGCCGCCAGCCGCCGCAGCCGGTAAAAAAAACGGCTCGGTGTTAACTTATTTAGCATAATTTTGCAAAATCGATTGTTTTTTATTAATAAATAATTATTAATTATTTAATCAAAATTATTTTAAGAGTATCTGTTACAAGTGCACCTTCCAAAACACTATTGTCTGCTGCACTCAATGTTAATTTTTTCCAGAACTCGATGTGAGATTCACAGAAATATAAGGAAAAGAGATTTTTTCTTAAAGTATCCAAAAATGTCGCACTTTACAAGTTTATGAAGCATCACTACTTTATAATTCACTCGTTGTCGCCAAAATTTTTTGCGCTACGCGCAATTATATTGATGTGATATTTCGGTATTGATAAGCCTTTCCGAAATTGGATTGTAAATACGTCCTTTTTACAGCCTTGCGACGAAACAGTAGTGAATAGTTTAACAAGATTTAGGTTAATGAACTTAATGATTAATTCTTACTTTCTTCAAAAGTAAAAAAATTCATTGATCATGAATTTTTGTCTGCAAATATGCAAAAACTTCTCAACGTTTTTGAATTTTAAATGCTGTTATAAGTAAAAAATATCTACTTAAATCATTACAAAGCGCTTTAACTTTTTCGATAGTTATCATTTGGTAGCAAAAACAAGGTGGGACTAAAAACAGATTTCATGCTATACTCCTCGGTGTCCTCAGTGGAAATAAATCATATGGGTTTACAGTTAAGCTACATCATTTTTGTAAATTTCAATGATACTATAACTACAGAGTGTTGTAATAGTTCTATCTTTAAGATGCAAGATACAGGCAGTTAAAAACATTTAATAGGCGTAAATTAAGTACCTAATTTACGTTTACTTAAATTGTAATATGAATGCATTTCCTGGTGACTAAAATATAGTAAAA
>JAAAYG020028676.1:0-10301 GCA_009936455.2 Tomocerus minor
CATCATAACATCAGAGCTAATTAATTTCACCTTTTTCTTTGTAGTGCATTAGTTGAAGTGTAGTGTGAGGTTTCAACACAGTGATGTCTTGGAATCCTCTATGGAATATTTGTTTATCTGTTGGGGAAATCTAATCGTGCATCAACGAAGATTGATTGTAGGGCCATGTAAATTGAATTTAATGGAATATTTCCATACAAGTCGACTGTTTTTGTCAATTGTATAATTTATCTGTAGTAAATCTCTTTATCAGTTATGAGTGGCTAGATAGAACGTGTATATTGAATGGAAAACAAATTAGAAACATAGGATTGAGGAAAAAGATATTAAGTGAGAACCCTAGGTGTCTGTAGCACCACATTGTCCTTTTGTTAGTTTAACTTGCCAACCTACACAGGCAGTTAGCATTCACCATAAATGAGAATCGTCAAGAACGAAACGAAAAGGTAAGGCAGAAGAGGATACCATTTTTATCTATAGATATAGCAATGTTATTATATAAACCAACTTAACAACAGGATATAGCTCTCTGTCTCGAAAATCCACATTACCTGATTGCCTTGCCTGGTGTTTAGCTCGAAAAGGAAGGCTCTATGAAAAGTCGACAGTCCATAATATTCATGAAGAACACGAGCCAGCAGCCCAAACTAGCGAGTAATTTAAACATGGACAAAGTTCATATTTTACTATACAAACATCCATGCACTCTGTGCCCGAATGAATTCAATGAACAACAGGATACATAAAAGAAAGATGACCAAACTTGGTCGTCACCAGTCTGTCATTCAACAAAACAGCTATAGAGCATGGGCATTTACTTTACATTGCATGCCAGACACCTTAGTCAGTGCACATAATAATATTTCCTATTCACTCCATATTCAGTCCGTGGTGGCTATAGAATAAGAAAATTTTATTTTAAAGTACAAATATAGATACCCAATGGATGCACCATACACAAGTACATAACCATACAGATATATTATTGCCACAGTGTGCGCATTCAGCAGAATAACTAACAATATTAAGTATAGGAACAGTCACAAGGTACTCCGTACAGTGATGTAAGTAATGCATTCATAGAAAACAAAACTCTTACCTACTACATTTATTGTATTAACAGAGTCATACTGTGAGTAAACGAGACAAAAACAGAAAAGGGAGCCAAGCCTTCAAAAGAGGAGCGACTAACCTAACTTTATTATGTCTTTTCTCTTCCCCTGTTTCAAATACTCATTCTCTCTCTCTCTCTACATAATAACTTTAAAACCAAAGCCAAGCTCCAACCAGACACTTCATTATTGCTTTTCTAGATACGCTTTTATTTGCTTCAAGATTTTATCCTTTTGAGCTTATGGGCTACACACCATAGCATCCATTCCCAACAAAGTTGATTCCATTCTTTATTCATTAGGAACTATATAATGCATAGTATTTTACTTAAAATAGTATGCATTCTGCAAATTGTAGAATGATTACTGTTTTCCACGAGCAAAGAAATCTGGTTATCAACGAAGTACTTTTAATACATTAGCGCATATTATAATTAAATGGCCCAGAAAGTCGCAAATAACAGAACTGTCAATATTCCTCTACAGCAAATAATGAAACAAAAATTCTTGGAAATGTGGTCCTTGTTTTTTATTCAGGAAAAACGAGTGTCCTGATTCATTGTACCACTAAATTCTTTATCTTTCATGTTAGTCGTCAAATGACTCAAATGACATCCAGTCAGGTGTCAGCAATTCTGAATAGGATCAAAAACAATTGTACCGCCCAGTGTCTATGAGCAAAAAATGACAACAAAAAATTGGCCATTCAATTCTAGCTCTGCTAATAAAAAGACTTGAATCCCAAATGCAATCTACCTCTATCAGTAATAAGACAGTAGAGAGATATAAGAATGAGTACAATTAAACACCATAATAATCCTATCCATTCAGCACAACAGCCTAATATAATTATAACATTATGATTGTGTAACTGTATGCAGTATTGAACTGCAAAGAGTGTGTGGCATTGCTTAGCATATAAATATATGAATGACCAGAGGACGTTGCATTAGCTTGTATTTGTGAGTGTACAATGAATTTGTAGACTGTTCAAACTACAACTGCTTGTCTACTTTCCATCTGTCAATTACCTATTAACTGTTTGGCCCACAATGCGTCTAACAATAAGTGTAACACTCGAGAGTCGACTCTGTGAGTTTTGAGTTTTACATTTACATTGTAGATAGTAGGATCTAACTCGAGTGTAACATAACGTAAACAAACGATCGAGTCGTGAATTGTGCTGCGACGAGACGATAGTGCGTATATAGCAAGTACGGATGTAGAGTAAATGTAGAAAACAGAGTTGGTGAATAGAACTGCGGGCTAATAATATGATTGAACAAAGCAGAGACGTCGACCATCTGCCAAACTGACATCTCTGTGTCCTACACCAGGCACCTTAGTCCCGGATATTGAATTCTGTAAATTAGAAACACCTTTCTCTTCCTCCTGCCTCCTGCCTACATGCTACATACAAATATGTGACAAACTAGCACACAGTCGAAAAATATACAATGAACGTATGGCATTTTTATTTCCAACTCCAATAATAAACGAATGCTGTACATTATAGTAGAATAGAAAGAATCTATAATATATGCATAATATGTGTATTAGGAAGGAGTAATTCCGCTAGGACTCCCGTGTTAATAATAATGACAGTAAATATCACAATCTCTCCTCATAATCATAATAATAGGTAAATAGAAGAATCGAGGAGGATAGACAGAGAGATAGATAGAAGATACGTTATAACTAACAGTAATGTTGACCGTAATGGTTATGAGTAGGGGAATTAAACTATCAAATACATTATTGGATGTAAATAAAAAGACTACCTCAAGCTAATAAACAGGCCAGACTAGACAGACTGGCAAAATCCACCTCACAAATAATTAGCTATAGCTACATAAGGTAACGAGTATAGCTACAGATAGGTATAGAACCTACTAGTAGATACTATAACTATAAGTGCACTACTAAACAAAACAATACAGTTACTTATAAAATCCAACACTTACTTTACAAGGTATTAGATATGTAACCTTATCCATTCATCTTTTATCGCATTCACTCAACATCTGCCATTGATTTTTTACCAGCTCTCCATCACATGCTTCTTCACATCGTATAAATACTAGAGTAGAATAGTAGTAGGTATCTTTTTAGATAGTCAAGATAAATGCAGGCACAATGCAGTCAACACTCTTTTGCATATAATAATACAGCAGTAGTTGCATTTGACGGCTGTATGAATAAATTCTAGTTAAAATTCTGCTAATCCATATGAATCTAACAGTATATATTGTTCGTTAAACTATATAGGATGTAATTTACAATGAATTTAAGCAAGAAGAAAAGAAGACGCGTAAAACAAAACAGTTTGAGGTGCACAACAAGATGAGTTGGATGAGAAAACCCCCTTAGCTTCATTTACATTACATTATTATTGGATACCTCCACCTCACAACAATAATGATAACAGGAGGAATATCTTTCACAGAGCTACAGGTACATGTACAGTAATATCACAAGAGGTAAACACACGTCTGTTACAATACAAAACTGCACTATGTTCCCTTTATTTACACCTTTGGAGCTATGCATAGCATGAAAAAGAGAGAAACAATCCATCAACTCAACCTACACAGAAATCCAAACCCTACGTATTACTACACAAAGTGCACTGCAATTCGACAATGCTTATTATTACATAGAATTAGAATGGAAAGACCTACAATTTCATAGAGCTCTATTATAGAGTAGACTAGAGGGAATGAAAAGCTGTAGAGGACCTACCACGAAATTATTGTTTTATTACTGTTCATTAGTTCATTCATTGCTTTGGCCATGCCATGCTAGTTTAACTTACAAATGAGTTAGCATTGCAAAAATTACCTTACCTACATACACATAATGTATAATGGCCAACCTAATTTTCTCGCATAATGACTACAGACTACATTAATAGCAATTGCTATACTATACTCCTAACATAACACCCGACAGCAACAGCAAGGAATAACGAAACTCATTTGGTGATGATGAGAAATGATTTGATTTGATCTAAGGTGGCTATTCATAATAGTTAATTGCATATTCCATATATTGCATTTATTTTGTGTACACAGACACACATTTTATTTGCTTGCTTTTCCTTCTCAACTCAAACTCTCATATTCAATGAGTTAATAAATGACTGTTGGTAACTAAACTTTTGCAATTTGTGAAACCACTTAATTTTGGTGAGGAATTGCATCAAGACTCGTTTCTCTCTCTCTCTCTGCTTACTTACTTACACTGCTAATTAAACTTTGACTTGTCTCTCTCTGTATGTGTACTCATAAAATCCCCTTAGTCTGCAAATACAAATAAGGACTTCATATGCTCTACAGGATTTCAAATTACCTCTTTACGACTTACGACATAACACGGCCTAATATTCACCAATTCTTCGCTAATGTATTCTTCACTACATTCTTAGCAAAAGGTAGCGCACCTCTCAATCTTCCTTCTTCGTGAGCTAGACATTTAACCTTAGAGCTATTACATAGAGGTTGAACTTTACACTAATAGGTAACTAACCTAGCTCACGATAAACACCAGAAAAACTACACACATTCGAGAAAACCTGCAACTCTTTTTTATCTTAATCTAATAATCCCACGTCCTGTTCTGCGTAAAATCCCATTTCTTTCATACAACAACCTACAGCAACGTAAATCCTTCATAGAGTACACATCTACTAGATATAATTTCATTAGTTGTGCACAACTTTTGCTCTGAACAGTCATACGGCTATAATACTACTGAAAACTTACATTTTATATATGAATCAAAAAAGCGTATCATTTCCCTAATCAAATATTCAATGGATATGACTAGATATGAAAAATATGTGTATGATGAATTACAAAGCTGGGCTATCAAAGAGGCAAAACAAGTTCACAGTTCATTATTTCGTGTCGAAAGAAAGAGATCACCGCGTGTCCTCCAATAGTTACAGCATGAAAAGACTCTATTCGTAAATTAATATGAACTCACATGGCACAGCAACATAAAATGCAGAACAAAGTAACATAATATACAGATCGAGTGTTCCTTTTTTTCTAAACAAGTCAACAACACTTGGTGTGTGTGTATGTCCTTTCCCCTTGAGACGAGAGCCTGTCCACGCTCCACGACCATTACATATACCCATCTATGTAAAATGTGGTAAAAGAGATTACCAAAAGTTCCCCATGCACCAGAAAATGGAGCAAAAACATAATTATGCTTATAATGCTTATAGTTTACAACTTGCACTACTATTTTACTAGTGAATAGATTAGAATGCATATTGATATTAGCTAACAAACGAGGAGAGAGACTTATAATGTAAAGGAAGGCATGCAAGAATCGTGCATACCATAAAGTAACAAATAACTTTAGAGCAATTCAGAAGTTTACATCTGTCAGAGCATTATTTACAATTTAACTACTATAGATCTACATATAAAGGTTTATAGGTAGTCTTTGTATATATTTCCATACACGTAGAAATATATATGACATAGTTTGAGCTAGGCTCTATGCATGAGCACACGTGATATAGTATGGATTATGCATCTGCAGAAGAGATAGGGTGCGGGTGCGTTAAACATTAAACTATCATTCAAAGCGCCTTTACATCACACTTTACTTTACGTCACCTTCCCTATCCCAACATGCTACATAATATAATGTAAATTATCCCTACTACTGCATATATATTCTACATTCCCCCACACACACAACGACACAACTCTACATTCTGTCCATACACTCTGTGGGTTCACATTTACATAAAAACATGTACACGTACAATCCATCGATATTTATTGGTATTCATAATATCATCTCTTTTCTTTTGAACTTATAGCTATGAAGTGTAGTGTAGTGTAGACATAATAATCTGTATAAATTAGTTACGCAGCAAGTATTTTAAGAAGAACAAACTAAAAGTAACACGATAAGAGAACAGGACAGTGTGGTTGAGTTAAAGTTGAGCTTACATGAAAAGAAGAACTATTTTTACAATGAAGCTCCTCTTGTTGATTCCAATATGCTATGCTATCCAATGGAATCCTCCCACATCAAACAAGCCGATAGAGCACGATGTTTGCTACATGAACAGTTTCAAGGCAATAAATAAACAGGAGATACTAATGTAGACACAGAACCGATATTATAATGCACACTAACAATCTTGTGCTTAACTCCATTTGGCTTCCCCGTTGAAATGAAATAATTCACTAGTAGTCCCATTGCATTTGTGAAGGAGTGAGGCACTCTTCAAATGGCTATATTCCACATTTAGTGTGTTGAGACACTGTAAATTACTTGAGTTTTATTATCACCCGGCGAAAAAGGAACATTAAAACACGACAGAGCCGTCGAGCCACATAGACATGTATATGAGAAGTGAAGAGACCGCCAAAAGCTTTGCAAAGGAGAGCATGAAGACCACAAGTGGAAACCGCCAGTTGCACAACCAACCAACGACAAAAGAACAACACTCACAAATCTATAGATTTTCCACTGAAATAATATTTAGCGAGTGTGCACAGGCAGAACAGTCCTAATTTATATATCCGCAAACTGTGGTGGTGTAGCGTAGTGCACAGCTCAAGACAGTAACATAAACTGAATTACTGAAGTTACTATTCCGTATGCCAAAGGGAGCTAATAAGATTCGAGGCAGCAGGAGCAACAACGGACAGAACAGTTGCTTTGGACTTCTACTCCTTGTTGTTGGCTAACAATACAGAGGAGTTTAGTGTTTGACCGTCAGAAGTGCGTTGAACGAAACCTTAAGAATTACTTTTACTTATAAAATAAAGTTGCATGTAAGTATATAGGATGGAAAGAAGTGGTCGTGAGCACAGCGAGTGCAGCAACCAACTATGTACTGGTAGTTATTTTACTTATTCGTGTTTCCATGTCCATGTAACTAGCTACATGTCTGATAAAACTATATAGCTAAAGAACGTCCTTACTTACGTAGACAAAGTGTAAAATGCAACTACCTATCTCTAGCCGCACACATATTATATTAGAGATTAAGTATGTATTTAGCCGAGTTGAGTGAGCTCATGTCTTTGCTTACTTAAATACTGCATTTGTATTTCCAACCATTCTCCTCCATTATCACAGCACATGATATCATAGAAAAAGAAGTGAATAAGAAGAAGGAGCTAGAGCAGGAGTAGGTAGTAAATAGACTGTAGTAGTGGCACTCGACTCACAATACACAACATACTACTACTACTACTACTACTACTAATAACATCAAACTCCCTTTGACTTCGTGCTGTTGACTGCTCTTAACGATACTACTTAAGCTTCACGTTTACCCGTCATTCTCAGTATGTTCAGTCTAAGATTCTTAATGATGCTCCCACATAAAACCAACGCTCAACGAAACACAACACACAGACTCTATGTTAGAGTAAGCACAAGAAATAAAATGTATGCACATTGAGAAGATAGTGATAGCAAGAGGTAGCTTGCTAGCTATCTATCTAGATACATAATATATAGTAAATAGGGACGTCACTCACTTCACGCTGTTGCATGCTCTTGCTCCTGTCTCCAACTATAAATGTGCATAAAACTCAACAAGAAACAAGGAGTGTATCATCTACTACCTATTCACTTATACCTACCTATAATACTACGATCTATGAATGCTTATTAGAACTCAGCTTGAATTTTTGCAGGAGGAAAATACAGGTATACAATGCTAAGAACACTAATGCAACAAATCAACCAACTAACTGCATAATAAAGTTAATACATACATGTGTTTTGCTATAGCTTAATAAAATCACGTTTAGTCAACATAACTACACGTATCTTGAAAGATACAAGAATAAATAAATCCCGTAATCATGTCAGAAGTCAACAGTTGAATCTAATGATAAATAACTTCGCCTACTGACAATCACACACTACAATCATCATGAATAGCATCCTACTTTTTGTGATTGCTGCATTATATTTTATTGTATCTCTCTCTCTCTCTCTCCGTTTCAATATACAGTCTACACTACAGTTAACTAACAAGGATAGAAGAAATACTTTAGATATCTCTTTTTTTCTCCTATGTAAATATACCTCTATTACATCCATGTAAACTGTATCAGTAAATTATGAATATGAATGCAGAGTCTAATCCAATATATTTATGTGCATCAGGAAAAGGAGACAGAAGAACAAGCAACAGATAAAACAAACTGCATTATATTCCCATAGCGCGGGGGGATCAACATAAAATTATTGCGTGCACTTACAGTGCATTGCATTCAGTTCAGGAGAAGAAGAAGGCGAGATGGGATGCAAATGGCCAATAATGCAACGGAATCCCAATCCCTATTACTATAACTGTATAGACAGAGAGAGAGAGAGAGAGAAAAGAGATGTGAGCTTCTTGTGTGTACAGAGAAGAGTGGAGTAGACATATAGTTATTCTAACCACGACTGCTCAGCTCACAATCTGTTTTATCCTATCCAACGCAAATGCAAACCTCCTTAACCCCAAATTACCATTTTAACTTGAAGAGGAAACCAACCAGAAGAGTCTTCCATTTTCCACATTCAAAACTATTTTTAGCAACGGAGATGTGTCATGTGTTGTCTTGTTTGCCTGTCCCAACTTTCCGTAGCTTCACTTCGGTTGCTCTCTTTTCGTCAACTCCTTCCGTCATTACGAGCTATAGAAATTCGACAAGACTCCACGTCCTTACAAAACTCCACCTTAATTTCTTGCACCCGAAACACACACTAATGGCAAAAAATAACATTTCCCTACACACACTCATTTCCCCAATGCTCCATTTCCTATTACATAAAAGCTTCAACCTATTCCATTTTCTCACTATACTTAACGAAATAAAAATCCATTTGCCCATTGTTCATCATAAATCACTAATTAAGTACAACACAGATGAAAAACAGATCAATTCGTTTAAAGGGACTTACTTCATTTACTTCTGACACTCAATAACACATACACATGTCGTCTTAGCACATTAACATACTTAAGTAGTTCACACTATACAATTATTATGCATACATTAGATTCCTACCTAATTTCGTTGAGTACACTAGACAGAATGGTTATGGACACAAACTGTGCAAAAACTATAAATAGCACACAAGAACTTAGGAGGTAGTTATGCAAGAATATAAATTGCACGTTCAAATAAAATGATAGTTAATTTGCTTCTATATTATATGTACCTAAAGTACTATATAATATAGTTAACTATAGTTATATTATGTTTTGTGAATAGAAGACGTAGTGAGATGCATAGGATGCATGAAACAATAAATGCTATAAAGAGTCTGTCTCCGTGCCACATACGCTATTTGTACATAGGATGACGTATGTAGTAAAATTCCAAATAAATCAGTCCGTAAACGAAAGTATAAAATAGTGCATGACAAAACAGAGCTGGCTAGAACATAGAAACAGAGGCTGGTGTTGTTGGGCTCTATACGGCAACTGTGGCTTGAAGGACGGTTAATCATAATTCAATCAATAGAAAATAGGCAAGTTGAGAGCTAGAGCTTTTGGTGCATTACTTAAATACATAGAAATGATATAGACACGAGGGCTTTGAGTGCAGTTTGCTTTCTGTCTGAATATTTACTTTACGTAGCTCATATACACTCTAAAAACTACGTTGCTGACTCCGTACTAAATAAACTACTAAGTAGTGAGCGATATTAGAGTCATAAGCATTGCAAGTATAGTGCACAATATTTACATTTACGTACACGTTGAATGCAGACACTAGGGTAATGTTGACAATGTTTCCTATAGCCTAATGTTAATAATGAATTGTTTTACGATTCAACTAAGGGGTAGTTTTACATATGGTTTGGGCATTGCCAACCCAGCCCCGTGCCACTGAGAACATGAAAGTGACACGCTATCGTTAAGCTTTTTCCTTACAGACAGAGGAGAGAGAAGAGAAGAGGGATATACAGTTAACAATTCACTACATGAGCACCATAAGCATAGACTGCTGTGCTATTATGTATCTGCAAAATAAATGCACCTCTACACGTCACGCCAAATCCTAATGTATAAAATATGAATTCCTATTACGTTCACCCTACTCAACACATATTTATCATAAATATATACTCAAGTCAAGTGAAACACCAAATACAACATCACATACTCCTATTGTCGGCTTATTCCTATACACACACACA
>JAAAYG020028698.1:0-16073 GCA_009936455.2 Tomocerus minor
TCTTACACGCAACCTGTTGAAAAGTTGGCACATTGACAAAGTCATTATTGTACGCATCCATCCTTCCTATACATATATATTTATGTATTATTCGTCCCAAAATCACTTTATTAACTGATTTAGTATTAAGATATCTAGCTGTTAAATTCTATTATTTGCAATGTGCAAAATTTAAGAACGATAAAAATTCATTTGTCACGGGTCAAAAAATAATAGAATATGTATTTTTTTAGCTATGAGAACTTGCTATCTCTAAAAGTTCAGGAAAATCCTATTAATACTCGATGACTACTAAGTTTGCGAACAACTTATTAGTTTTTGACTGCTGGCTACAAAAATATTATTATTATACGTGCAGGTATTTTCAACATCAAAACTTTAAAACTCTCATGTAGAATTAGATGCTTAAGTACTATAGGTAATGTAGTATATCATTTCATACTACTATATATAGGTATGGACATATAATTTCGTTGTGTCTACTTTATAGCATCATACATGTAATAGTCGTAATAGGTACATATATCTAATGGTTGGTTAAACCTTAAACCAATTCGATCTTATGAAGGTTGAAAGTTTTTAGTGCAAAGCGTGGAAAGTGCAAATATTTCCAAAGTGTTTGCAATTTGCTAGGTTTACTTAGGAGAAGACTTGAAGTTTTATTATGTGCTTTAGCTAAGTAAGCTTTTTAGGTTATGGCTTGCATTTTCCTTCCTAGTCATTGTGCTAGTCATGAAGAATACTGATGTTTACAATTAAGGGCCATACAGATATCTCCGGAGATAACTCAGAAGGTTTTGCCTACATAGGAGGGCCAAGCAAAGATTGATAGATAAAGCACAGAACACGCAAAAGGGTATCCCTACCTACTTAAGACAAACAGAAAAAATAAAAAGGGTTAAAAGTTAGCTCCTCGTTTTATTGCATCACTTGAGGGAAACAAAAGAAGCCATTACAGGATAAGGGCCGACATTAACCTCCTTAACGAGATATGAGGACAAGGCCACAAATATTAGTGTCCGTACTATTGAATTACCATAAAGATTATCTACAGCCACTACATCCTATTATTGGATTCATCCCCATTTTGGCAAGTTTATTTTGACAGGTGTATTCAGATCAAAGACACAATTTTTTTTAGATGCAATATCGCAACATAACAGTTTTCCAAAAACGGGAAGATAAAAACAATGTAGGATTTCTATTCATTCAACAGGAAATCTCTTGAGTTTAAAAAAACAACTTTCTTGAAAAAACATGCAGGATTTTCATTTATAAGGAAATCTCTTGATTTTAAAAATTCGATTTGTTATTCGAAAATAAATGTTGTTGCTAATCGTAAAGAAGTGATTTTTCTACATAAAATTGACAGTGAAAACTGATGAAATTTAATAAAACAGTAAAAATAAAGTTATTCCTTATTACTTTACGCTACTTCTGACAAATCGTAAGAATTTTCAGAAAAATTTTTGCTAGATATTCCAAAACTTCAATGTTGACAAAGAATGGTGAGTTTGCAATACTTTTCCAATCTCAACAAAACTTTCGGAAAATATTGGAATTAATTTGATGAGGTTACTTGAAGTTACTTGCCAAAATGTAAGCCTTTACCGATACTTATTGGGTAAATTAGCATAAAGGAGAGCAAACCTTTTTTCCTGAGTAGATCGTCAACAATGATCGCACTAATGGTAAATATGTTTCCAATGGAGGCTACAGTTGCCACAGTGGAAATGATGAGTAGCCGAAAGACAGGACCCCAGTCATGATGGTCTCCGTCACTTTGGCGAACATGAGCCGTCATCCTCCGTGTCTGCAGACGAAGAAGTGGATGTTGATCTTATTCGATATCTTTGGATCCACGGCGATGCTCGCTGTTGATTTGTTGAATACCCTTCGACTTTGTGGTAGCAACTCCTCGTTTCCAACGACTTTGGTTGTATTTCTCATTGGCTGCGTAAAACACAAAAGATGTATAGTTAGGAAGAAAGATAAATTTTGGTTCATTTCATTTCACTCTGTCAAATCCTTTCTACTAACTTCAACTTTATTAGGCTCTTGAAAGATATTTATGAGAGTTTAGTGCATTACTTCCCATATTAACTTTCTACATCCAGCATCCCTTTTCTCCTATGCGGTCTCAGTCTCATAGAAGGTATTAGGTTAGGGCACTAGTTTTCTGTGACCTACTATCACCAAAATAAATATCTTTTGAAGTTTTGTGGATAAAAATCCGTATATTTGCTTTCATGGGAATCAGTTTAGACTATAGACGTAGATTAATATTATTGTAGGATATCCCTATTTGTAATCTTTATGAGAAACCCTCTCTACTCTAAGTAAATTAAAGCTTTCAACCGTTGACTTTCTATCATTCAAGTGGATAGCAAGCTTGAACTCTAACTTCTACAGGGAAAAGTCAAAATTGCCAACAATGTCCACTAAGCCCCTTCTTTTACCACTCAAAAATTAATTATCCCATAAAATTAATTAGGTAGGTAGCCTTCTCATCTTTAATTGCACTCAACGTGGATTTTGCAATCGCGGTAGTGAATTAAAGCGTTTCCAAAAGTTGCATTTCCAGGAAAAGCCATCCTGGACCGTTTGAAATGAACTTTTCAAGTGCCTACTTATACATAATACTCATTCAAATCTTCTTCACATTTTAGATCTTTTAGGTTACTAAGAATAAAATGGAAAGTTATGAGCGAAAATTACATTACGTAATATTCTATTAGAACTTTATTAAACAATTTTAGTGCTTTCACAAAGTTTCTTCTGTTTTGACAATCCCCATTTTAGGAAGTTTAGAAAGTTTTTCTCGCATGTTAAATTTTTAATGTTGCTTCAAATTATGTTTTTCCAATGTTATATAACATCCTATCGGATTTGCAATAGTTTGATAATGTGCTGTCGGTCTGAGTCTGAGAAGGGCGGGTTGTGAAAAGTAAAGAGTGGATGATCTGAGGCACTCTGGAATAAGTGCGCGTTCTTGGGCTCAGTTTTCACTGAAGAGGATGAATTCCGAGTTTTTTGGTCAGATAGCATAGAGATATGAAAGAGACATTATTAGGAAGACAAACTATGTTTGATGGTCGTCTGTTTTCATTGCTAAGGATGACATTATCTGTAGTATTAAATTCTGCACTTAGGAGAAGATCCTGTTACTTTTAGGCTTTTTTTATGATTCATCTTATGTAATATCTTTGAGGAGGCTGTTCTCCTAACTCCAAACACGAGAAACTTGTTACGGAGTGAGGAAACTCGGGCCTAACGTCGTCTTGTTAATACTCAACTAAATTCCTTCACATTTATTCAAAGCTTGAGGCTCTTTGACAAAGGAGCTGTCCAAACTTGTTCATGATATTATGTCGGTAATTGATCTTCCGTCTTCCTAGTGCTAGCTATTTTGAACTCCATTGTGCTACTTAAATTACCATTATATTAGAGTGATTTGCATCACAAAGATTCTTGATTAAATTACAATATATTAGCTTAGAGCAGTATACATACAATTCACTTAATATCTTCCTATCACATATCATCATTTATATTATGACAGATTTTATTCACCTTTACAAATTTTATTGCTTGTGCTAGGATTAACTTTCAATTTGTATAATGGGAATTTGATTCGGCAGAATAATTTCCCTTTGACAGCTACCTAAAATACTACAAATAACTAACAAGAAACTGATCATTTTGCATATAAGTAGGTAGATGTGGTAGGAGCAGGAGCCAAATAACAGATCAATGATGATAAAAAGGAATAAATGATTAAAGGTATACATGTTTTCTACATGTAGCGGTGATATGTAGCTAGTAGATACTTATAATATCATTCTCCATGTCATATATTGATATTGATATAATATCTGGAATAAACTACGTCGAAAATTTAGCCTCTCATGTCAGTTTGAAAAGGGTAAAGTAGTTTTCAGAAATTTCGAACTGAACTGAAGTATTACATTATGTATTAGAATGAGTGAGGCCAAAGGCTGTGGCTCAAGATCCGATCCGATTCTAAAAGTAACAAGCGATGAACTATGGATCAGCTTTTATTTCAATGCTATACATTATCCTATATGAGAATTACATTGTTACAATGTATACGCACATTCATATAGAAGGAGTCTAGTAGAACGACTAGAACCCATTAGGAGCTCTTTGATGTCTATATACCCATTTAATAATATAAGGAAATACTTATAATATATGGCATATATAAAATAATATAGCTTCTATAAACGCCACTTTCACTTCCTACACACTTTTTCCATAAAATTTTAATCTATCTACATTACGTAAGGAATGAGGATAGTTTTGGAGAAATTATATAATTCCATCAGAATATATATAGGATTAACATGGATATAGCGAGGGAACACCTACTTAAATAGAAAGAACCATATACATATAGGTAAGTATATGAGATGGTAAATAGTGACATAGAAGTCTATTTGAGATGTCAGTTTATTTGGAAGGCTTTAACTGAATCGTATCGTTACATTACATTAGTTATAATTCAATGTAGAAATTCGACTCAACTTCCCTCCCGTGTTCTTATTACTAATGGTAAATATATCTGGATGCTTTCCCCTTCTCTCTCTCTCTCTCTCTCTCTCACACTATCTATAGAATGAAAGGACGTATTTACTTTGAGCTTTTCTGTGAACTCTAGCTAGAAGCTAGCATTTATGTATGCAAAATATTAAACATTCCGTCTAGTGCAAGAATTCGGAATGCTACAGATAAAAGGCGAACAAACAGGGAATGAAGTGAAAGTGTTCCTCCTCGCCTCCAGTAACATTTCTTGCCTCATCACGAATTTTCTCTCCGTAGCCTTAACTAATGCTCTACCTGATATATTATAGATTCCCCCATGCTCTTTGCTATATTAATGTGTACTTGTGTCTGTTTGGATGGGGATTCGAATCATTTTTACTCAGTATATATCTATATCCTTATATAGCATCGGAGTCTGTATACCAAATAGATTTAGCCTTTTTTTATATCTTTTTGTCTGCGGAAACTTGTCTGAACCCAAATTCAATTCTTAGACACTTTTAAAGGAAAGGAACATGAACTGTCACAGCCTACAGAATTCTTAGTTTGAAGCACTTGTTTAAAAGTTGTCAAACTCTTCCGTATCATTGAATTCGAGTAATACTTTAGATAGGTGTCTGATGAAACCACTCTGATTGAATCTTTGTTTTCTCACTGCACATACAAGGAAAAATCCTTTCAAGGCTTCAGTTTTCACCAAGGAAAACTGTCGACACAGAGCCAATATGACAAGGCTTTCTCTAACAATAAATAAAATAGAGCGTGAGTCACAATACAACATTTTCCCCATTTCGTCTCCAATAATTCTGAAAACTAACTTTGCTCGTAGTCTCTATGGCCCAATAGAAAAAGTTCCCTATTGTAACGCTATTAATGATTTAGTCAGCATCATTTCCTCTACTCCATTCTCACTACCACCAAATAATTCAATCCTCACTCCATTGATTTTCTCATCCTTTTACTACCTACACTGACATTTTACACTAATTCACAATCACCCACGCTAGGAAAATATTGGAAAAGGCAAGTCTCCCCAAATCTCCACTAATGAAATTTTTGCTCCGATACCAAATAATAAAGCTGCCGCATTGAAAACTATGCCGATAGCGACAGAGTAGACTTATTTTGGAATTAATTCTGAACATCATGCTCGAAGGATGATGATTTGTCAGCGTCCGAAGCGTAACTATATACGAAAATCATTTTGTTTAGATATGTATTAGGACGAAAACTTTGTTTGTAGTTCGTCAGTTGGGTGGGAGGTGGAATGCATAATAATTATTATCGTCTCTCGAATCTACTTACTCCGCAGTACACAAAACCAAATAATAAACTTTATTGAGTTGGGGTTCATTAGTTCCAAGTTTCAGCTTTGTCCTGGAGTCTAATCTTCCATTGTATTACTAATCAGGATGATACTTTTAGGAATGTACTACATGCGTTAGGCGTGTGAATATTAATGTAACACCCAGCCGACAATAATTACGGGATGGCATGCATGGATGGGTAGACAGTAGAAACTGCTGAAACAAAAGCTTGACACATTATTCCTTATTTGCGTGCTGAATGCCCCAAAGTAATTCTCTCGCAATTACATCCATGATATTCCACACATAAAGTACCTTATAATAATTCTACTGTTGCAATTAGAAATTTAGGAAAATTAAATTCTGCATGCCATTTCTATCAAAATTAACACGATGCTCCAGTGCATCTTGTTACTGTCATTTATAAAATAATTATCTGAAGTTAAACGAACTCTGTAATGCAATTGACAAGATAATCTATGATTGTAATTGCAATTGTTATTGTGATAATTTTTTTGCATGGCAATTTTTAAAGAGGTTAATTGCGAGAGTACACATACGACAGTGCATGCATTTAACTCTAGTGGGCATAATGGCCAAGTAGGCATTGCTATCTCATTTTGTAGAGTGTATCGACCTCAGGAACAACCGTCCCCATTTTTTGTCCCTTATAAGACAGAAATTGCAAATGTAAAAGGTAAATTCCTCAAATTTTCTCATATGTGCTTCATTTCGTGTCATCTTTTTTGAAAATAAGTAAACCTCTACGCCCGTGTACTACTCAATTATATCTTAGATATATGGATCAGCATGCAGCATTGTGGATTCGTAGAATCATGGCTCACGAAAATAAAACAACAACTTTTCATTTCTTTGGCAAAAAAAATGTTTTTTTTAGAGATGCAGGTGCTTTTAGAAATCCATGACCAACTTTATCTTCATGGCTAACCGATTCTTTGCATTTCGAACGTTGTAACTTACCAACTTTGAGAAAACGAGTGCCGAGTGGCTACACGAAGTTATTACAAGTGGTTTAAAATGTAATGGTGGAATTCTCTACAATATCTCAACGTGTTATGAAAGGGAAACTACATGTTATTTTTGAAGCTATATTGGTAGGTAGGTTAAAGTGAGTTACTTTACTTTCTTTCTACTACGACAACTCGAGAAAAATGTTTTTATTTGCCAAAGGCCTTTCAGGAATTCTTAACGTAGGTATGACGTCTGTGTCTCCAGCTTTCAAACTTTATAAAATTTTATTTTCTACTTTTTTGTCAAAGAAGTACTTTCACTGGCTTCTTCAATATAAGTAATTCCCCTGCTGTCTCCTGCTTTTACTCCCTGCAGCTGCCTACGCTACGTGGATATACTACTCATCATACAATAATAAAATGATCTTTACGATGGATATAAGCTGTTAAAATGAGGGGGTATAATAAGAGGCCTGACAAGAAGAAGCATCTAAGACACAATAACGTAACGAGCTCTGAAAAAGCTCTATCCAAATGAATTTACTCACACATGACGGCGAGAATTCATTATCCCAGTTCTTCACGCTTATGCTCAAGAATTTAAATGTCTTCTTATACTCGAACAATGCATAGTATATTCTTTGGGGCTCATACAAAAAAATACAATCAGCTCTTTACAAATATGAAGAGCTTTTATTACTGGGGGATTGAGGGATATGAGAGAAAGAATGCCCACGTATAAAACTTAAGACAAGTTCCTAGCTAATTATACAAAATCCATGGAGAGAGAAACCCAGGAATCTACATGGCATATAGCTTCACTTTCACAGACACACTATTGTAGGCTTTGTTATTTCTCTTAAATACAGAACAAAAGTGACAATGACACAATGACACACCACTTTCCAAACCAGCTAATGACAATTTTCCCAGTCTCATTATTGGCTTCATTTGAAAAAGGTGCATTAATGTGTTTCTGTGTTATAAATCATTATCGTATTTAATTAATTTCAGTATTTGTTGCATTTCGCAATGCATCAGCGAAATTCTTTCATGGCGTGTGCCTTTTACCCGTTTCGAAAAACATGCCATGAAATGAATAAATTTGAGAATGGACGCTAAAAACATGTACTGTTTGTTAAAAGAGATACTGGAAAAGTGTAAAAACTTTCCATTACTGCACAGTTTAAGCTCACTAATAATAATGTGACCTAATACTTTCCTAGGTTGGGAGGTTATACTAAAATGTAATTATCCTGGATTGAAGTCACCATATTTATCATGTCCTCGTATAAATTCCACTAAAAACTAGTATAATAAATATTACCTATGCAGGAAACCTAGGGATTTAGGATTTTTTACGGTAAAGTATATAAGCACAAGACATTATGCGACTCAGGAGCTGTTTTTATATCAAAGGTTTATTTATGCAGACGTATCCGTATGATTTTAGGGTAGCTACAAACACGAGATACATAATGTAAGCTCTTTAAATAATTAGGAAGCATAGCCTTATTCCCTACTGTACTACTGTTTATTTAAACAGAAATGTATATAATGTACATAAAAAGTAGTACACAATAATAAACAGCACACTAGTCAACATTGTGTCTAAGTATTTTACTCAGTCGTTTAGGTTAACGCTCTCACTTTTCCTAAAATGAATAAGTAACTAAGCATGGGCAATTCAATGTCATTTACTGAGACAAACATGAGTTCATAGATGTAATGAGATGTAATGTAACATATAGTAAGTTATAAGTTTCCTTTCTATAGACTATCTAGAATCTAGACTCGCCTACTTTTCCATCCTATTCTCCGCCATTTCCATGTAAATTGTAAACAAAGCCAATTTATTATTGGAGTTACTTCGAATCCCAAACTATACAAAAATAAATACATATCGTTTAGAATTGTTTTGGAATGTTTCGTATTTCGTAGCATGTATGAGCAAACTGAGTTTGCAAATCCTCCTTACATTTCGCTACAACTAATGACAAGGTATATTTGTATTTTTCTAAATTCCCAAGCAATAACTTGGAATTATGTGATGGAGAATAGAGCATTAACAATATTAGTGTTTCCCTATTTTTTTGAAAACTATATGATGACAGTAGTTTGGTAATCCTGGAAAATTCTTAAAATGTGCAATTATATACGAATGGAATACGTAGTGAGTCCTTAATAAGTGATAAGTTTGGTTTCCTATGTATAGCTACTCGTTTAGTAGTTCTTTAAGCTTTAGAACTTTTCAATACGCAAGTGGGAAAGGGTGTGTAATAATGTTTTTGAAGAATGATGGGAAGAAAAAAGTCTCCTGCTGACAAGAAGATTTTTAGTACTAATAGTAATATCAGAGTAGATAGATAGTAGGTACACAGACTTATGTTATAAGGAGGAAAGTGTGTACAAATGTCAATAGGGTTCTCGGTTGTTGGTAAGTTCGTGTTACTTGACTTTCTCTTATTATTACTTTCTCTGTTGATGACTAAGACTAAATCTTAACTTTTCCTGCTCCCAAACTCCCTACTCCGTCTCTTGTAACTCAAATCTTGAACACTACCTGTACTCCCTATAGAGATCCGGAGAGTTTTCCTTGTCGAAGAAGCTAGAGATATAAGACGGGAAGACAAAAATGAGAGTAGACACTATTAAAAAAGGCCGGGTGAAGTGAATGGGCTAAGCTAGAGAACAAGACAGCTAGAGTGATCGATGTAAAGAAAAAAGAATTCTGCCTACATGCACACACAGAGCCCTGTAAAGTGTTGGGTTCTTACAATAAAGAATGAAAAGTACAGGAAATAAACGTCTCAAATGGACCTTGCTGTGTATACGAGTACTTTAACAGGAGCTACTAATACGTACATCACATCATATTAGATACCTTAGCTCAGTAGTGCTTCCTCTTGAACTCTGCAGATGCAATAGCAGTACTGGTAGCACAAATTTCATTTTCATTATCAACACTCAACATTCCATGACTTTCCAAGTTTTCTCTTGAGCATAGAGCGAGAGAGAGAGAGAGAGAGAGCTCAGCTTTCTCTTTTCACTTTCTTGACTTGAATCACTTCGTTACTTTTACTACTTCTTCTTCAAATCCACTCCATTCTACTCTTCCCTTTTGCTCATCTTTCCTTTCCTCATAAAATCACAGAACTATCTCCATATTATCGCTCTTCTAAAAAGTTGTTATTCTCTGAACCACTCAGCTCCTCCCTCTTTCTTTCTTTTTCTCGTGTCATCATACTTTTCCTATTTAACCAGTGAACCCAACTACGGAGATTATATTATACAACGCCCATATTCTATACTCAGGACATGTACGACGTACTAAACCCAAGGGTTTTGAATGTCGAAAATGAATTCAATGCGAAAAGTCTCTCTGTCTCTTAAGAGTTCAACTCTCCTTCAAACTATGCAGGACTTGTCCTAATACAAAACTGGATAGCATTACAAAATCATTCCCTGCGCCCTGACTCCTTGCCCTCAACCAAGGCTAACACAAACTCCCCTTTGCAAAAAACTTCTGGAAAGAATTGGAATTCAATTACAGACTAAATACTTCTCATAATATGTTAAAAAATATTATTATCACAGAGATGCTTAGTAACAATAAAACCGTGGAATTAAAAATACCTATTGAAAATATACAATTACATCACTGATATTTGTTTAGATATTCCAAAGCTGTAACCGCTGTAACATAAACTAAAATAAGTTTACTTATATCTAAAACTGTTTGTTACGACTTTCCGATAGCTTTCAAAGACTTCTCTTAAACTAAGTTACAAATGTTAGAAATGTTTGTACAAATATTATATGCGAGTATAATAAAGCATTTGTATATATGATATACTTAGAAATATTGGTATTAACTGTATGAAAACTGTCAACATAAGCATTTTCTTGTTCTCCTCTAACATTCATTCGCAAAATATCTTGTGAACTCATACAGTGACTGTATATAAATGTGCAAATACGTGATAAAATCGTATTTGTTGTATTTGCAAATGCAATAGACAGGGATAAGTATTTGAAAATTTCTCAGTGGGCAGCAGAAAACAATAATGATGTGCCAGAGTATGATTTTTCTCACAAGACTACAGCTCAGTGTGCATAGAATCAGAGCTGGCTTTTAGCATGGAAGACATCTGTCACAAGCAATAGAGGAGACTGTCTAGAAGTTCGCTACACTCCACCCACAGCATTTGTCGAGGAGGACGGATGGTTGCTAATAGATTTTTCTAGCCCACCACTACAGTCAGCAAGTAATAGAATAAGGTGAAAGCTCCACTGAATCCACTATTTCACACTTGTTGATACTCCTAAAGCCCCTGCTATTGTGTGCATCTAATATCTAGCGCTCTTTGCAACGCAAACCATAAAGATCCATACTTAGTCTGCGTATATCGAAGTCCCTTATGCGTATCACCACCACAAAACATACATACTTACGTATTAGCTGTAACTGACAGAAATGTGTTTAAAGAAGAATGTCTGCCACATAAATGCTCCCATATGCTCATGAAGCCTTTTATACTTTTATCAACATTCAACAGACACCTAAGACATACAAGATACAAGCTGAAAAGGGAACAACGCTAAGACGCAAACAACGTCTCAAAAACCCTGCTGGAAACTTTTACGGACAGTTTGGCTACCATTTGGCCATATGCTGTGCAATGTGTTTGTATAAGCTAGCGAATTTCTTTTTACGTATGCAGCTTTCATTCTGCTATTTATACCTGATCTCATAGACCTTTGTACGAGCACCACATATGGAAAATTTCCTTGCCTTTCTATTCCATAACCATAAAATCAGGAGGAAATTTTCTCATTTCATATTGGAAACTTATGTACACAGGAGGTAATACAAATTGCTAAATGATAACAATGTTACCGTTACCGTAAACTGTATTCTTATTCTTTTCCATCAATCTGAAGTAAGAAAATGCTGTTAGTATATTAAGTATACAGTTTCATTCATGTGTATATTAGAACCAAGTTTAATGGTCCTACTACGTTACATTCTTGCTTTCTACATTTTTGACCGCAGTATGAGCATCTTAAATTATGGGGTTTTCAAAGAACAGAGTACAATAGCCTCAACTCTCTAATGACCGGATGATGAAATGAGACAACAATGCAGTAGAAAACTTGTATAATAAGCGACAATTCACCCCTTTCTGCGATTACTATTTATGAAATTAAAATTACAATGTCTTTATCAACTCTGTGGGGGAAAGCATTAATCAAGTGCTCTTGTTATTCATACACCTATCAATTTAGCAATTGAAAGGTTTTAATTTTGGCAATTAGGTAGATGGAATAATTTCTACTAAATGTTCTATTTACGTCTGCGCGTACGTATTATAAAGTACACAAGGGTCTACTAACAGAGCACTTTCCCTTTCCGGACGTGGAGGTTGACTCATTTTTACACATTTTCCAGATAAAAAATAACATAAAAACCCCAGCGAAAGCACGATACGCGTATAAATGCAAGAAATATTATAAAAGACTCAAATATCCAGTATTACAATTAAGTATGAAAAGAGTTTTGGCTACAAGTTTCTTAGAAAACCTTGTCAGGTTCGAGTAAATTGTTATTAGCTTTAAAAATTATGCTGTTAATTAATACATTTTGTAGAAAATGACTGTTACGCATTGTTAGCTAATGATAGGACATGAGAAGTAAGAGGAATACATGAAGGGTAGGAGTAATTATTATTAATAAAACAGACGGAGAGTGTAAAGGGATTCTGGCTTATATTACAGTGTTAGAATTAAAGGTTGTAGACACTGACTAAGCTGAATATAATTTTGACATGTCAGAATTCTTATAATAGAATGTATAGTTGACTTACCTTACCATGAGAAGAAAATCCAGGCTTCATAAACTGTGCAATAATGGTTGAGCACAGAAGAGTTTCAGTTGTAAAGGGAGAGAGGAAAGTGAGTTGTGAAGAGTAGATAGAACGGAGAAAGTTGGTACATTAGCTACATAAGTCGGCAACTCTCTTCTCAATTAGAGTTGCTTTATTAGCTGCCGTCACTTCCAACAGTGTCATAGATAACTCATAGGTTGAGTCAAACGCATAATAAAATTATTTGCTCTCAACTACTTTCTCCTTCATTTTTCTTTGCAACGATAAAGTTTCACTACAGTAGCTCCTTTTAGGCAGCATCAAAGAAATGGGAAAAAAGTCAGTTTTATGACTCTAGTGGCAGTAGTAGCTTTTCCATTGTGCTTTTACAATGAACATGTCCCAGTAAGAAGTAAAGAGAGAATGATGGGATGTAGCATTTCTATTTCAGGGATGTCTTAATGTCTTCTTGAAACTTCTTTGCGTCCACTCCTCTTACGACTCGCCATTATCTGTGTAAAATGCATGACTACATATATAATATTGTAAGTACCTGAAGCTATTGCTAAATCAATATAAATATTTTCTAAGTACAGACATTAGAAACCGAGAATTTATTTGTCCTACTGCAACCATTTATATATTAAGGTATTATTAAAATATAAGGCTGACTATTCAAATACATTGAGGTAAAAGTCGCAATGCAAATGTACATGAACTACGATAGTGTATTTACAAGAAGGAGAGTCTGACGAAATATCCTCAGTTTTGACTGAACTAGTCAAATAAAGAATGTTCAATGCTTACACAGGACAGATAATTTGACTCCACCTTTAGCTCGTAACCTGTCTTAATGATATTTACTACTCCTTCTGTTCTGTCTAACAATTCTTAGTGGACAAAACGGTTCACTTGCCCTAAGTAATAATGTAAGTAAACTTTTTTGTTAGCTTTGTACATAATATTACTTTCCTACGTGACAACATACAAAGTCATGCCATGAACTAAACGTCACGGCTCCAACCTTCGTATATATAACTATTTCGCAGGCTAAACTCCGTAAAACTACTCTGTATACTTTAGTTGATATTTTCTGTAGTAAAAATCCTAGTGAATAGTTAAAAGTAATATCTCCATTACAGACGGAGTAATCATTATCTTTCTCAGGTAGTATAATAGCAGTGAATTACTTATTATTTAGTAATTTATAGTAACAAGGCTTTGATACAACAAGTATGTAGCTTTAATTGTATTGTGTCTCTTCGACTATTCACTGGATCAAAATGTATACCCTTTAATCCCAGTTCCTCGCATACTCTCAAAGAATTGATAGAAAACTAAGCTACTTACGTGCGCCTACTAGTTTCTGTGTAAAAGAAAATAGGAAAATATCTATGCAGAAAAAAAATCCGTCGAGACATAATACAATAATAAACATTTCATTGTAAAAGACTATCTGAATATTTCAATTCAGAGTTGAAAAAAATTACTAGACACACATAGCCTTTGTATGTATAGACTGGATATATTTATAACTCCTGAAATTTAGCAAGGTAGCTTTTCTTTAGTAAAGTTGGCAGGTGGATTGTAGGTAAAATTTGCTATAACTCTAAATATAGCTGCTACTCTGCTCCATAAAAGCACAATTTAAGCATGGAATGCACTAATTGGTTAAGTTTTTTAATTAGCAGTAACTAAAGTGGAAATTTATGGAAAGCAACTGGATGTCGCTTTGTTTTAATAGTTTTTATATTAAGTCTACGTGTATTACCTAAGGGAGGTGTAATTTACTTGGTGTTGGAGAAAGGCAGAAGCAACAGCAGTATTCACCAGTTGCTTTCTGCTATCAGGTTAAAAGAGAAATCATCTAAATGATTGTTTCAGTTGGAGAAAGGAACCCGTAGGATTTTTCTTTTGCAAATGTGGTAGGTCTAGCAGGTGCTTCTCTGAGTCGACAATGGGCGCTCGACGCTTTATTTCTCTTTCTTGTCGCAATGACTGCGAGATAGAGAAACTATTTTGACAGATGCGTTCTGTTCTAAACTCAAATAGAAACTGAAACTTATGTGTAGAAGGTGGAAAAGTCTTTTGAACGTGTTAGAGCTCTCTTGCAAAGTAGACGAGAAGGAAGTGATCCCGAATCTCCAGAATTTCCGACCCCATCCGATCCCGCTAAACTAATACCCATCAGTAAGACACCCAGCGCATGTCACCATCATTGAAGTCAAATGCATGGAAGAAACGGCGATATGCTCTACTGCTTACTTTCTATCATGGATAATTACTTATAGTTAACTACACAGCTCTAGCATATCCAATACAAATTATATCCATATACTGTCTTGTGAATTTTCCAGATAGAGCAGACCAGCGTTGATAAACTGATAAACACCCACGTGTTTGTTTGACTAATAGTATCTGACTCTCACCTAAGAATTTTTTACAAACAGGTAATCAGTACAGAAACTCTGATTATGAAAACAATTACGTGCCAATAAGTTTTCCTTATCTATTTACGCTATATTAACATAGGGAATTCTTTATTTTACTGAGAGAAAGCAACAAGTCTTCCCAATGTCTCTCTCTCTCTCTCTGTGGGAACTATGAACAGCAGTTCAATATACTTTCAGTCTGGTAGTCCGTAAAATTCCAAATTGCAAATGTCCAAATATTTAAATGCATACGTCCACAAATGAAAAGTGTTAACGTATAATTTTATTACAGTTTAAATGGTTATGAGAAAGGCGAATTGAAACAATGGAGCTATTCAAAGTTAGCACTTACATAATAGCTCCATTGATGAAAAAGACTGAAAAAGTTTTAAGTTTACTTGATTTGGTTAGCAAGCGAAGTAATAGTTTTTAGTTGAGTTCTAGTAACTGAGTAGTTAAATATATAAAGGCATATATTGGAGCACTAATAATATTTTATGTAGCCTGTAGTTAAATGCAGTTCTTTCTCTCTTGTAAATCAAATGCTAAGGACAAAAAATCCATAGGGGAATTAGGATGAATAAACTGTGGTATACAGCTGTATCAATGTAGCGGTAATTTACTTTTGAAAACAAAATTCAAAAGAGTTGAATTTTAAGAAAAGTGGGCGGGGTAGTGGGTGGATATGGTGATGCGATTTCGTCCATTTTTCTGGATTTTTTTATTGAGAGGACACATGACTCAATAGTGAAAACAAAACTCAAAAATGTTGACTACAAATATGAAATAAATGGGCTCAGATACATACATAGATACATACATCCTTATAATGTAGCGGCCGCTACATAATAAACAGAGAGCGGATATGTATTTATATATGCGTTTTCAGGGGTAACTCCTAGACATCTGAAACTTCGGATATACGCGTTT
>JAAAYG020028709.1:0-16063 GCA_009936455.2 Tomocerus minor
GAGGCGTTGGGAACCTTCCGCGTTGGGAACCTTCCGAGTTGGCAAGTTGATGCCGTTGGCATCTTTCCTAGATTCCATTAAATTACATGCCCATTACTTGACTATTATACTGGATTAGGGGGACCATTACCCAACCATTACCAGAATTGTGAGCACTAACAGCCGATAAAGTTCCGGAGAATACGAAAATCCTCTATTGCCTCCGTAATTTTAGCAGATGAGACGATGATTCAATTTTCTTTAACTGTTTAGTGTCTATCAACTATCTATCTAACAGACTTTTGAATCGAGACGAACAGATGAGCAGGAACGGTACCTGCTTAGATTCATTAATACGTCAACATACGTTGGAATTTTATTTACTTAACCTCATGTCAGGTATAATAAAATGAAACGTCATTATTTCACTAGCTAACTAATAACTATAGATAATATTATGATTTTGACGCTACATCTGAAAGGGATTAATGAATGAATCAATTACTTACAGAATACAATTTATTAGAAGGTAAAACGTAGCCGATTTGGTGACAACTGTAAAAGTTAAAATAATCTACCGACAAAATAATTTCGAACTAACAGACTGCAATAATTCAATTGCAGTTTAGAGCAAGTTGAAAGTAAAAATTCAAAGCAGTTTCTTGGATGGATTTTTTTGCAGCGCCTTAATTAGCTGGCAACGTTAGTGCAACACTAAAATTTTATTTTTAATGGTTGCAATAAGTAGTGAAAGCAACTTTTATAATTGTAGATAAAGGCTATAAGTAAATCTATTTCTGCGTGTGATATTAAATAGCAAGGATCAGTTATACTTTTACATAGATCACGACTCGTATGTACATTCGAAGGCTTCTTACCACATCCATTAGCTTGTACATTATTAGTGGATGTTTGTTCACAGTTGGTTGATTAGCAGATTGAGATTTTTGGCAAGGAACGGGCGCTGACATTACATTATGTGCCATTACCACTTCATCTCTATTAGAATGTAATCGCTTCAATGATGACGGCATCACATCACACTCACTTAGACAGAGAAGCTCTTAGTGCGATTTAAATAGCGAAACACATTCGTTGCTGCAAAAAGAGTGCAAAAACAGCGGATCACACAAACCATGTGGTAGGGCATCATTTAATCCCAGCACAAAATGCACAGAAGTACATTATGCTACTGTACACACATGTTAGCATGATGATAGCGGTTGTTGATATTTGTACCAAATAGAAAATGTGCTCCATTTGGCATACGGAGTATGACTATACAGAAACACAGACGAACAGGAATCACCATCTTCGTATCTTACAGGCGGTTGGGAATTACCGACGGTTGTAATGACCATGCAACTTGAACGGTGCCGTGCAAAATCGGCCAGTAGCTAAGCTCTGTTTGCACTGTACACTGTATACTTGTATACAGCTTGAGCTTATTTAGCTGAATATGAAAAAATGTTTTTTTTGTATATGGAATGTCTATAGTTTAGGTACTTGATTGGCATTCGATAGTATAAGATTATGAAACTTTTACGTTTGTTTTATTTTTGCAGGTTCCTATTACTTTTCAATAAGCCAGTTGTCTAATATGGATAAAATATTGATAGACAATAAGAAAATTAAATGCATTATATACAACTACTGTACTGGCAATTCATATTGTAAGTTTGTAGAATCAGAGTAATTTCGATGCAATACAATTGCATGCGGGCGGTAATTCCACACTAGCGGTGATTCCCGTCTCCTGTAAAGTCTGAGCGTCGGTGTTTATCTGCCACCGGGAGTATAACAAGATAAAATAAAAAGATGTTGGTGAGGATGCTCTCCTTGGCTTTTGCGCCCTGCTCTGAGCAGACGTTTTTCCTGTTCATGTGAAAATCATAAGAAGCAATATATTAGTGGATGACACGGCCAAGACATAACATCAGTAATGTTTGCAATTAAGCAGCCACAATAAACCTTAAAGCACTTATGCATTTCTCCATCAGACACACCATTAAAGAATGATTCGCACTTATTACTTTTTAAAAGTGGAAAAGCCATCAAAACAAATTATAATGTGACTGGTGGAAGTGTACAGACTAGCGAAGAACTCTCGTAACATTAGAGTCAATGAGCAGAGACGCTGAGTGTAAATAAAATCTGAAATCTAAGATTAGTTCACATTCTCAAGAGTCCAGACTCTTTTCACTATGTTTTCATCCTGTACGTAAAATCTACAACAACCTCAAGTTTAAGTATGTTTTAGACTCCTTCGGCTTTTTCACTTAGAATGCAAAGCATTAAGTAAAAACTCTAATAGAGAATGTGCGAGAGAAGATGTACACAAAAAACTTTCCCAGACGGCTGTTTCATGTCGTCAAGTAAATATCGCCACCCAGTGATGGCTTCACTTAGAGAAAAATTATGACTCCCATTACGTTTCCCACTCGATATTATTTTTATGAATGGACATTATTTTCCGATGCATGAATGAGCACCATTTTCAGTTAAGCATTAAGGTTACAGCATTAATGACGTTTTTTTTATCAAGACGCAAATCTGAAACTTAAACAATATTTAATAAGCGATTGACGTAGGTTTATAAACGAATTGAACGCAATAGTATGTGATTTTGTTTCATAAAGTATTAGGGTAACTTCCAGTCTGCTCTCATTGAATTGCATTGCCAGTCTTTCATTCTTCCCTAAAAAGCTTAATGAATTTACTTGTTACTCTTAGAATAGTGCTACTAAGAATTGTAAACAACGGAAATGATTTGGCTCCCGACGAAATGATTTTCCGGGATGGCCTGGCTCCGTTTCCACTGTCTACCATGCAACAGCTACGTATTTATCATAAGATCTCCGTGAATGAGTGTCTACTTTAACTAAAGGCTTAAATAGTTGTACATTTAACACTTTGTGTAAACGAAGCTCATTCTCATTTAGTACAGCAGAACTGGAATACATTTGTATACGAATGTAAAAAATGAAAACTTAACATTCAACACTAAAAGGAACTTTGAGGCACATTCTTACAATGGAGATAAGGATTTTGTGCCTATTAGTATTATTTTCACTTGCGACTCATGAATTCTCATTTCTACTCTACATAATAAAATCAATAGGATGAGCATGTGCTGTGAGCGTCAGTATTTCGGGCACTTACAGACATACATCATTACCAGTAAGGCACATTACATTTTTACTATAGATATGAATAGGGTATTCAGTATTCACTAACGATCTGTTAGGCACTTGCAGTTGAATGCAATATAGTGCACTTGCATGATACATGCTATTTGTAGAATTTAAGTGTTCAGGACTCAGGAGTAGGAATTGGATGAAGTGAGAGAAGGAAGAGGATCTAGTAGCTGGAGGTCATGTCTCTCACTTAAAAAGCTGAGGGCAAGTCAAAACAATTGAGATCGAAAACGAAGGGCGCCATCCCCACTCCAGAAGACACGAGTTGGTTCGGATGTTGTCCTTCTTTGTCTAGCCATTCCTTGAATAATGAAACTATTCTAAATCAGACTTCTTTCTGCTCCACTATCATCAAGGCACGACTGTCTTTTAGGTCAGTGCATCACTAATTTCCTCCTCCAGTTGATTTTCCCGACTCTCTTTCGATTTTCGGCTCCGGAGTGAGTGGTCGTTGTCAGGCTCTGTCTTCTCCAGCCAGACGACACAATTTCTGCCGTCTCCTGCATGCACTCAATGTGTGATAATGCCGAGCTACTCTTCCTTTTGTCTAAACACACTACTTACCTACACACACATACTTTTCACGGGCCCTAAAAGAAAATCCATAGTTTCATGGATGAATGAGCAACATTATTGTCCTTAAAGCACATTATTGCTCCTATTACTATGTGTGATATGCATCTCCGCGACTAAAGTCAATGCCTTATTCCACCATAATATGCTATTGTCCATACGAAAGCCGAAGTCAATATTATTAGTACCTTTATGCATATTTGTGTCTATTTTCAGTAGTTAAAATGTGTGCATGTCCTTAGCGTTTGTCTGTCATCGCTCATAAACTTGATATACACTTTTATTTCCTCACAAAGAGCCGAAAATTATGAATATGTTTTAGTTGAACCTGGAAATAAATCTAATTATTTGTAAACCACATCGTCCGTTTTCTCTATCGCCTTATTAGTCGGCCCTTTATGCAATAAGCTTCATTTGTTTCTGTACTTGGCCTGCTCCTTTCAGTCTATTAGTGAGTAATTTCAATTTACCAAATCTACCATTGCCCATATAAATCCATATCTGTCTGACTTTCAGACTTTCGTTTTCTCCGTTTTCCTTTGATATTGATACACACTTAAATAAACGTCTCCACTCCGTACACAACCGTCTCATTCCCTCACACGCAGTTCAACTCGGATCTATTTACTGTAATACAGATACATTACACGAACATGACTTGAACTGTAAACATTTCCTTTAGACAACTTACGGCGTCCGCCAGCCCGGCTTTTCCTTAGCATCAACCAGTGACATTGAAAATCTATCTAAATGGATAATATTATCAAATTAATGGTCATTGACACTAAATACAACTTGGTTCACTTACAGTCGGTTTAAATAATAGATCTATCACATTCAGAACTAATTCATTTACTGGGCCTATTGTTATTTTATCTGACATAAAACATCCTTTTCATTCATTACAATAGGAAAGTGTGAATGGTCCAATTCAATCCAGTTACATGTATAAAGGCTTCATTCATTTCATAATCGAAATAAATAAAATTGTCTTATACCTCAGCAACTTATATCAGTATCAACAAAACTGATTTTATCATTTCATCTAGATCTGTTACATAAAATTGTAAATATTGTCTATTAAATTAAGGGCATAAGAAAATGACGAATAAAATATAAGAAGAAACGATTTGGTAGGAACGAAACATTCCCATTAAATATCCGAAAAATATTAGTAAAATTTTTGACCATTTGACCAAATGCATTATGAGTAATTAGGAGTACAATTTTCGTGGAAAGAAAGTTTTTAGTACAATCTCTACTGCTAACGTATTAATAATTGATTGGGATTTGGTAAAATGATTGTTATGAATTCAAAACATTTATTTGGATAAGTGCTTGTAAAATGTGTTGATGTTAATGCTGGAAAATTGTTATTGTGAGTTAAAATGTTAATTTCTGGCGAAGGAATTCGAAAGTGTTATGGAAGCGGTATAAAAAGTGCTTGCTTGATAGCAGAATGTAGTGAGCAAATCAGGGCTGTCATTTAGATGACCAAATAAATATGCATGAAGATACAATCAATCTAGGATAATGTGACATCTAAGTTTGGCTATCTCTCTAATATGTCACTCTGGAAATGTAATGTGATGCTGAAGAGGAATGGAATAGTAAATGGGGGTAATTGTACATGACACGTCTGTAGTTTGCATGCATAAAGGATAACACTTTAACTATTCTGTGCCAGGATAAAGTACAGCGTAGGCTAGGCGTATTTGTATACACATAATCCGTATTTATAATATTGAATGAGTAAAGAAGAAAGGGAAGTAGATAACTGAGGTGTGAAGCAAAATAAGTTAAAGCCATGGTCCTATTATGTTTGTCGGGTAGTAATACTAATAGTAATGCACAGCCCGGGATATCTACTATACGTAAATACACATAAAGCAGTGAATAATAGACATCGTGACATGTGTTCTGGCAATTTACCCTCCTGAATCTCATATACGATAAAATATAACCTACTCGCTACGCCCATAAAGTCTTCCATTACTTATATGCACATAGCACATCTTGCTATATGCCCGTTCTGTCGCTAGTTCGGGTAGGAGAGCTTATTTTCTACACTCACTCTTCTTGCCTATGAACGGGAAGAGTATAAAGTTAAAACATCGCTTCGTAGTGATTCCTATGTCTCGGAGTCATTTATCACCGTCCATTTAAAATGTACTTTAGTTTTGTTGGCGACAAGTTTAAAAGCGACCCTTGCCCTATACGGATTACCCGGATTCTCCCCGATTATCCGCTTTGTTCGTTTCCAATTTACCAGTTACCATACAATGGTGAAAAGGCTAATTGATCTCTTCCCGCTTCCTTTCTGAAGCAATTACACTGGAACTGATTGTAATGTGAGGATATTATCAGTAGGTGCTCCCATTTATATCCCCCAACTCATATCTCACCCCTTAAACTTATTTTCATCATATTATAGTCACACAGTCACACCAGCAGCTCAACATTTTAACTCGTATTGCCTTGTTCAATTGAAATTGAAACTTGGACGGCACATGTAGTGCAAAGAATACATTATGTCTGAAATGAAGGGATGATGAGACTGAACAACTAAGTCAGATATAAGTAAGGACATTGAGCTGCTGGATTTGTTGTCCTATTTCTATAGTTTGGTTTAAGTTGGTTACCCGCAGGGAGCGATTTTATTTATTTTAATCCCAAGTGGCTCTCTCTATTCACTCGCTTTAAACAACTCATTGATTGTGTAATAGGTTCAATCCCATGTCAAGTGAGGTGAGAAGGGAAAGAAAAGAGCAACACTTTATTTTGCATCTCGTTGAATTAATTGCTAATTTAGATAGAGCCCCTCAAGTTTCCCGATGCTGGAGATACTGCACCGTTATTAACATACATGTACTCTGTATTAGATATAAACACAGCAATTTTCACTCGTGTAATTGAAATTTGAACAGCTGATGTCATGTATAAGATTGATTTGACATGACAGGAAGAGATTGTTTAAATTTACGTCGGGCTTGGCTATTCGTCTGTGATTGAGTGACAGCAACTGTGCCATTTCGTTTAAATTGGAGCAGCTTCATTCTTACAAAATTACTGTTATACTATTTTACGTGTAACCAAAACCAGCAGTATCCCGAAATATATTACACAAATTCTATGTTTTTAACTGTATAGATCGTAGGTACTTACGGTTTCCGTACGTGCCTTCCTAGAAATGGATTTCTAAAATCTTGTTACAACAACAATCCAAGAAGTCAGATTATGGTCAAGATTATGGTGTTATTGTTGAAAGGGATTTTACCACTTACCACCCTTACCTTGTAACAATTTAACTTTTATTGGAATTATTACGTATAAATGCAAGATATCAGCTATTGCATGAAGGTTCTAAGTGAGTTGTTATACGGAGGACCGTTCTGAGTACCGTACAATAAAACGAATTATGAAGTTATTTCTAGAGAAGTGTAGCCGATTCATTGCCCATTTTAAGGAGAAACGCTACTTAGCCAGTAAAGTGATATTTTTTAGACATGATTTACCAGGATATAGTTGTAAAATAGATGGCCATGATGACAGCTACAATAAAAGTAAAAGTTGTTCCTCTAAGGGTCCTGAATATTCTACTCTTCTCTATTTGTGTTCGATAATCATAGGGAAATTTGTAGGTTAAGGGATACTACGTAATAATGCACAAAGTGTATCAGTAGGAGCAAATATGACCTTAAAGCTCATGTGACCTTAAACCTTACAAGAACAAGCCTTAGTTTCTTTTCTTTTTGGATTTTCTATTACACAACAAGCGTTTCTAACTTAAATTTACTGTATATTCATCTTGTACTTGTAAGTCGGTACTTGATTTTGACGAAATGACGAATCTAGCACTAGCAGTCTAGTCTAGAAAAGCGTAGTTTAGTGCACTGTTGACTTTACAGTTTTTGGGGTAACGTTTATTATTCCACTAAGTGGATATATATTGGTAGTCCAGTATGTATCGCATAGTACTTATCAAGTGAAAATGAAATGTAGGCTAATGCAAAAGCTGACCCATTTTAACTTGTCTTGTTTTCTTATATGTGTCAACTATCAATGTATTTGGGGTTTTAAAAAGGCCGTCAAATGCACCAATTTATCATTCATGGTAAATAATAGAGCAATCAATATTTAAGAAATCTAAGTCTTTATTGAATCTTATTATCATATAACCATACCATAGCTGTCATTTATGAACAATAGAGACGGCCAGGCACCTGCCTGCCTCACTTCCTACTCACACATTACGGAACTGTTAATCGCAATTTTATAGACATTATGAAACGCGTGGAGATATAATTAGGATGATAAACTAACCTGTTAATACAAGAATCAAGCACACATAAAATTACCATAACAAGGTACTTATGGTCTAATACTATGTACTAGAGCAGTCAGCATATAACGTTTGTAATTTTGTAGCTCAGTTTCAGCATAAATAGGGACTTATATTATATAATGTAATAATGAATCCAAACGTGAAGCAGTAAGAAAGCGATAAATGGAGTGTAGAGCGAATAATAATGTGTGCTCAACATATTTAGATGGACACGTTATGTGTATACATATTATATTTACGGTCTTTAAGCAGAGTGAAGTCTATTTATATACAGTATTCTCCTGATTTGTCTATATCCATGCGGCAGTACACAGTATTAACAATGAATGTAACAGTAGAGAAGACAATAAAAGGAAGATTTCTAGGGCAAATAATAAATATGTGGAAAGAATTGCCGTGCAATAATCGTAAAATGAAGGAGCTAGCTGGGCAACGGAGCAATTCGGAGCGGAGAGAACCACACCAGACCAGACCGCATCACTTCGCCTAACTAAGCAATAGACAAACCATTAAAACCAATCTAAATCGAATGCCAGCCAAACCGTCGGACTAAACTGCATAATGCCAGCACAATAACAAATGTAAGTACCAATTGTCCATTATGCTCCCAGTCACCGAAACAAATATTAGCTGGGCACACATGAAACGCTCGTGCAGCTACAATAATGTCGGGCAGTGACTCAAAAAGACAAGTTTGTGGAGTGCTATGTAGGTACCTACTTAAATAAATGTGCAATAAAATATACTTTGTTCACATTTCAGTACTTATAATACCTAACTGTATTTACTCGTATTATCCTTTGATATTTTCAAACATTAACTAATCTGGAGTTTTGAATAATTTCTTCTTTGGCCTGCACCAATATTGAATCATCTCATCAAAAAATCAATCAATACAAGTCAAGAATAATGTCAACTAAGAAGCAACCAATGAATGCATGGCTGTGATTTACAAATGTTGTCATATGAAAACGAATCAAAGTAAACTGTCTTTTATGTTTCATTTAAACATATCTAAGCAAAGAAGACAATAAACAATGTAAAAGAGACACTAAAACTTTTTTCTGCTCTTTAAAACGATATTTGTATCCAGCTGTGCCTACTAGAGGCTACAATTAGTCATAATAATAAATGTCTTCTGTGAGTTCATTTTTTACAATTACAGCATACAGTATCTTATGCATCAAGTCAATACCAGCTTATTATCCGCATATAGCAGTATTACAAGGTAATTCTTAAATTGGTTCCACAGTAGGGTTGGAACGGTTGACACTAAGCAATTTGCTTTAGCTCAGCACGAGCATAATTAAATGAGTATTGAACTTCTAACTAACTGATAACGAAGAAAAGATTAGTAGAGCAAAGTCTCAGATAGAATGTTTACTTTGCCATTTTTTTTTACAAATCTCTATTTTCTGTTTCAGGACTTTGTGAAACAGTATTTTCTGTGAAAAACAAAACCTTAACATTACACGTAGGTATCATATATAATTATAATTGATATTTTCCAATACGGTAGTGTTGCCTTGAAAGTGTAGAAAAGATGTACATCATGGTACATCATAAGTGTGCATAGTCGTGTTGAATAGGAAATGTACATGTATTGTTAGTTTCTTAAAATGCAGCAATCATCATCATTTATTGATTCTGAAATCCAAAATCAACTGTTTACTACGCATTTCTTGCTAGAGGCAAATTATTATTGCCACTAATCTATTTCAATGCAACGGTGTATCTGGTGTATTGTATCTTTGTGTGTCTATTTACAATGTTTATACTTTTCCATTTATTACGGAAAAGAAGTTTATTGCACACAATTTGGAGCGAGATGGACTTATAAAATGTGTCATACTAAAATTCGTGGAATATAGCCTCTCCTTCCATTGTTCGTAATGAATAGCAGATATTATATGTACAGCTATCTATAACTTAACATAAGCTATTACAAGGAAGGATTCTTATACGTATCTGAATAAACTTTCGATATGTTGTAGCACAATTTGTGTCTTCTGTAGTGATTCTTACGGGTAGATAAGGCTAGGTACCTGGATAAGTACAGCTAGTAAGTATCTACCTAAGTGAAGATTGAATAAGAGGTTACGTTTTGGTTTCGGTTTAGCCACAGGTGCATTTTATAGACTTTGCTCTTTTTCTTGTGCTGTGGAAGAATGACTTCAGCTTCATTTACTATTCCCAGTCTTTTCCTCTTACTGTCTCTAGAATAATAGCTACGAAGCTAAGAATGTACTGCAATCTCCTCTGTGTAGATACATCTAATTCTAAAGCGCAGCTAGCCCTCAAATCCTTAGCTGCAGATAGAAAGACAACGTTTATGTGTTTACCTCGGGATTGCATTGAATTGGATTGAAGTGCAGAGCAGAAGTAAATGTTCTATACCTACTTAATACATATTTAGAATAACCTATAACTATACGTTATTCCTCAGATACTACAGAAACTAAAATAAGTACAGCCTTCTCTCTTGTAGGCATTTATACAGTTTTGTTTGTTGACTCTTGGCTTTTACAATGAACATTGGTCACGGTTCGAACAGACTTCGTATTGTTAGTGTCAGCTACTAAGCACGGGCCGAAACAACAGGGGGTAACTGTAATGCTATGTTGTTCGCTGTTTTGTTGTGTCATACCCATTGAAATCTGCTACTCAATACTACACTACAGACAGAAGCCAAAAATTCTTGGTTTCATATGGGCCATAACTAAAAGGCATGTTACGTAAGGGATTAGACATTTCAATCTCCCCATTGAAATGCCGTATATTAGCATAAGTGATAAGTTGTAAGGGAATCATTAATTATAAGCCAATTATCAAATTGATGACGTCTACATTCTTCATGACAGGCTACGTGGTCATCGGCGGGAGATTAATATACCTGTAAGTCACTATCCATTTGATGACTTTCTCTAATGTAACTTTTTCCATGATCATTTTCAAATATTTGTATAGCAAGTTGCATTCAAGTAGAGAGTATAAAGTAGAAAGCATACTTTGCTAGCATTTTATCAAATATATAGTGCCGAAACAACATGCAGCATCTGTATAAATTAAATTCTACTTTTTGTGATGCTGAATATTAGGACCTAGTACGGTGCAGTCATATTGTTTATCTCATATGATAGCCTACGATCCGATTACAGTAAATAAATAACTCGTGTTGATTCATTACACTAGTGAAATGATTCATACATTGTAGTTTGAGATTGAAGGCATAAAAGAAGATGATGAGGAACAAAAGCCCGGATAAAGAAACAAAGTGAAGTCAGTAAAGTAAATTGAAGTTGAATTAGGACTACATCGTATCTGTGCGAAGCAGAATGAAGGGAATGATGCAATGAAAAAGCTAGTGATATGAAATGAAAGTAGAGACTAGCAATAAAAATTTACGAGAAAAAGTGAAGAGCTGACGAGGAACTGAGCGTCATTTCATAAAACTCATAAGTGAATCTCGAGGCTGAAAAGTTTCGAGTGCCACATCATAAGACACTATAAGGTGTGATACTATATTATTATATGGTAATATTACGTATAGTTATTTATATATGTTACTTTTTGGTAGAATCATTGAATATGTACATAGATATGAAGGAGGGAATGAGTATAGAGTGTCTAGAAGAGATTTAGTCTCGGCTCGTAGGCTTCTACTATTCTATGCAATGACATTCATACTAGAATACTAATCTGTAGGTAAAGTGAATAAACATATACGGACGTATATGCAGAGTGATATAAATATGAAGGGAAGGAGGAAGGGTTTAGTGGAGGAGAAGTAAAAAAGTTAAGTAGGCGAAGCCATGAGAGTCCGTAGTGCGGAGTGTAACAATGAAATAAGTGAAAAGGATGTGCTGACGGAAGATCTTGTACGGGTAACGCTATTTGTTCGCTCCTTATGTTCTGTTAGTAGCAAGTCACTTGGCTTTTCCATGATGTTCCAGATCCTAGTTGTGGATTGGAGTGTACAGTTACACTAGTACTCAGACAGAGAGCGAGGATGTTGTGTGTATATAGGAGAAGGGAGATAAGAGCCACAGGAAGACAACCTTGCCGAGTGCATGAAGTATAGTGACTATTAGGTACTACTGTTTGTATGATAAGAGGAGGATAAGCGAAGGAAAGAAAAGACATGATGGCATGGCAGAAGGAAAGAGCAAATTGAAAAATATAATAAAATTGAGTCTGGGCGTGATTCCCTCGGGTGAAATTTGCACGGACTCCTCAATTTTTCTGCAGCGGATTTTTGCCGAGCACTTCTCCTCTTTCGACTGTCTCAGAGGACACTTGAATTTCATCAGTGAGCTTCATGATCTTCTATTATTCATGCAAAGTTCCTCACCCTTCCGACCCGAAATTTCGAAGCGACCTTTTTGCCCGCTCCTAAACTGAAATTATTATGCCTATCCTCACCTAATCGAATCCGGCCGGGTAGTTACTCCAGAATTCTTAAACCAAACTTGCTTCTGTTGCTCTTCAACTACAAAACTCTTTTTCTCCGTTTTATTCCGCTCTTGTAGAGGGAAGAGAGCAAGCACGGGATATAGCCTTCATTTCTACATACTTACGATTAGTTAATGTGTTCATACATATTCTATGTATGCAACTCGATTTTTACCTGTTCAAATCTTAATACCCGCATACATAAATTTCGATACGCTTAAAGCTCTTCACTGGACGAAGGCGTTTCTAACAATTAGTTGAAGTTTATGCAGAACCAGAGACGAACACACGTCAGGCATTAGTGTTTAGGTACTTAGTTATACATAGGTATTAAATTGTACAGTAATCTTTACAGTGTCTAGCTAAATATTTATTTAGCAGGAGGAGACGAGCCAGACGTAGACAGCGCAAAGCAGAATTCCTTATAAGTCAAATGCATAGCTACAGAAAACTTTGTTTACTTTGTAGATAATTTTCACCCACACCAAAATGAAGGTTGACAAACCAGTCTGTTAAACGTCTAGCTAAATTCGAATATCTAATTCTTGTCTAATAGTATTTAGTATGAGCGTAGAGGCAATTAATACTCTCACTACCCTGGCAAGCTTTCCAATGCTACATAAAGTGTTACAAATGTAAAACTTAATAATCTACCTACTAATAGTGCTAAGGCTGAAATTGTTGAGACTATAGCATACGAGTGCCATAACTAATGTCAATCAAGTACATATAGGTAATAAGCCTGTCATAATTCCGCTTGAGGAGTATAGCAATTCTGAAGAAGAAAAGTAATAAAATGCAAACTAGACTATTTAATCTGCTTGAGTTACCTTACCTGTTAAAAAGACTGGAAAACATCTCGCTAAGTAATGCTAACTGCTCTGACTCTAGTCGACATTAAAGTACATATAATAAATATTATTACAATCAATCCACAACATTTCTCCTCTAAGCAGTTAAATTCTTTAGTGCTCATGCACACATCGTATGAGAGTTGAGAAAAAATCATGGCAATCTGTTTTATCATTGTCGCAGTCATAAAGTAATAATAATAATATCCCAACCGAGCCTAGGAATGGAAAATAAGAGACAACCCACACCCAGTGAGCATAGGAGTTTTGTTTTGTAGGGAATCTAATGGGTCTAAATTGCGTTATGGAGTTTGGGGTGAGACAGACACAATCCATGAGCTAACGTTCTTTGTGTCGATATTATTTAATGAATTATACATGAAGCATGTCTATTACCTTATACAGATCATATCAATTGATATATGATTGTGACTAATTTTATTTCCATTCTTTCCCCACTTATATAAAACTCGACTGGCTTTTGTTGTGTCATGTTGTTGATAATAACGATAATCTAAATGCAATTGCTCTGTCTGTACTCACTCGCCTGAGTCTGACCAGTTTTATCGTTTTGTTATACGAGATTTTCTTCCAGTCTCCTTAATATCCTTTTAAAGTGTAATTGCATTATGTAGATCTAATACGTTCATAAGTACTTGTGTATTATGAGGTATAAGTGCTATAATTGTTCTGCTATAAAACTCCAATGTGTCTGCTCTCCTTTGCACAGTCTAGTCGATGAACTTGCATTTCCAAGGAATTATTACTTATTGCTAGTTAGGGGCTTAAGTACTTATAAGTGGACTACATAGTACTTTTACAACTTTCTGTCTATATAGCAGGCAATAAGAAAAACTTATTGAAAGTTACTTACTTAGTATGGACCCTGACTACAAAAAATATACTGGCCATTTCCTTCTCTCCTCATTGTTCCCATTTAGTTAGCTGCAGGATTGGGTATTTCCGTTTTATGACCTATAACTAATAGAAAGAGATTTTAACTATAAAGACTTGGGTACTGATTGTTAACTTAATAAGCAAACCATAGATGTACTAAACGCTTGAAATTATTATACTTTTAAGTTCATTTGACGAATTTGTCCATGACATGATTGAGGTAACGTGCTGACTTCGTTCTCTCACTCTTCACATTTCTTTCGTCATTGTAAACTAACCCAAACACTAACAATTCCCGTACATAAACCAACCAAACAATTCCATCCTCCACTCCAGCCCAAATCCAATCCATTTTCTTAAGGTATTTATTTGGGTTGTTTACGAAGGTGCTGTTTTCTTTGTATCTCTCTTTCGAGATCAAAACTTGCACTTACTTCATCTACAATTTTATTATACAGACTTAGCTCCATGTTTTCGAATCAGTAATTGAGCATTAATATAATTTCATCAACACGTCATATTGTCTGCGTAGCTACTGAAATCTCATTTCTCAAAAGTTAGGTATTTCGGAATGCATCTCATGAAATAAATACTGATGAATGTTAATATTGAAGAATTTTCTAAAACCTTATGTGTATTCTGTGTACAAATGGAATATTAATGGCAAAAGTAAATTAAAAAAATAAGGATAACCAATTCACATTAGACAGGATTTGTGGGATTTCTGCACGAATAAAACAATACAAGTACTGATTTTTATTTTCTAAACATATTTTATAAGTTAAATGAAACTATGATTGCATGTAATGTGTAAAGAAGTCAATAGTCGTATGAAAAGTAGATGTAGACTTAAAATGAGGTAATGATGTAAAAGAGATGTATTTGGAGAGACGAGAGAGGCTAAGGGTAGATGTATGTGCGAGTGCGAGCGAGCTGTCATGGAGGTAAAGTGAAGTGCTCATGGAAGTTGATAGGTGGGTAGATGGGAAGGTAGAGAGTACACCGCAATATACAATCGGCCATAATATTGCAAGGAGGCAAGACACGCCTGACTGCAATAAACCTTTACAGCTTTGGAAAATAAATCTGTTTAGAGGGATGACTTCTCTAGGCCCATAATAACTTTATTGGGCCCTGTTTTCTTCGCCTTTCCTTTCCACTCTCTTATAGCAGTAGACTTCGTCTTCCTTCCTATCAACAATGGTTCTTCCACTCGAGCGCGTCGAATCCGAATTCCTTTTGACATGGCATAGCACACAAGAGCTATAAGTAAAGATGTTATCTCCATCTCAATCTCAACAGTAATGGCATTTCATAACATCATATAAGTATTTCCAATGACTTCTCTCGATTTCCAATTAGTGAGGCTTCATCCATATTTCATATGCATCATATTCTGAATATATTGAGGAAAATTAGTTTTATTCTAAAATTACTAACTAATTGATTACAATGACATTAGCTACCAACTTGAAGTCCAAAGTCAAGTGGCTTGCATTTCTGATTTTATAATTGCTACTGGAAAAATGGTGTCTTGCATGCTAAAAAAGCCCATTGTGTCACTATTTTACACAAAAATCTGTTTAAATAATATCAGAGAAAAATATTTCTGATTTCTACTTTTTATAAACTACGTATTTATCCTTTAGTATTTCGTCTATAAAACAGTTTTTCATCAGTCCTAATTGTCTTGTTTGAGAATCCATAATCTTTAGTAAAATAGTAATTTTTGGCATTGACTTTTTGTCTTAGACAATCATGAAATAAAG
>JAAAYG020028720.1:1930-37732 GCA_009936455.2 Tomocerus minor
CTGGTTTACCTACAGAGAATGGCCAAACTATTTTGCTGGTGTGTGTCTTGGCCGCAGTCCATTCATGCAAGAAAAGAGTCTAGGATAAATTCCCTCTTTTATGTGCCTCTCACTGATTGCAATGTGGGAATATTCGGATCTTCTTTATTGCTTTTCGTTCTCCATTCCCTCTCTCTCTCTTTCTTGCTGGGTAAGTGCGAAGGAGAAAGTAAAAGGAGTAGACACCTTTCCACAGAATTACAGTTCGCATAAAACCAACCATCTTTATGTATAAAATATAAATCTTTGCAGTAAGGCTGTAAACTTTGAACAATCGGGCGTAAAAGTGATCACATCTGATGCAAACTTACATAAAGTTAAACTGTAGCACGTTCTAAGGACAATTCGGATGTAATATGCAGTATGCAGCAGAACAAAATGAAATCTCACTCGTTTTTACTTTGGGTGCTCCATCCTTTACTTTTTCAATTTTTTAATAAAGACAAAATAATTATAAAAACGCAAGTCAAAAATTTCGTGCAAGTTAAATCTACTGCAACGGAAACATGAACTTAATTCCCATGATGATAACCAAACTAATGAATCTGAATCGTGAGTAAAATAAGAATGAGCAGTAGGGTATTATCCTAGTTTTACAGCAGTTTAATTTTCTAAACTTTTAATAAAATTGTGCAAAATATTTTTGATGCTTTGAGCTAGTTCATAGCATCAGATTTTTCTAACTTAAGAAGCTTCCAGCGTTTTGAACACCATTTTTATTTGTTTAGGTCTTTTGAGGTAAATTTAATTTGCTACAAGGATATGAATAAGTAGCAATAATGTCACAAAGAACGATATATGAAACCACAAAGGTAAAAAGTTTAGGGGATACACGTATAGGTACTCATATTTTGTATAGGTACCAAACCAATGTTATGTAAACAAAGGGAGATTTTTTCTAAGGATAAAACAAATTCATTATAGCTGTTCCGAATGTTTCTGTCCTGTGAGGTTGAGTTTTACAAAATTATACACTAATGCATTAAGACACCTTTCGTGATTTTTCCGTGAGCCTGATCTCTGCACTGAATTCTAATTGGCTATTCTCTTCTTCGTCTCATTTCGTGCTCTAGCGCTCCACTAACTTTGTAGAATTCCGAGGCTGTCATGCGACTATGGTAATCCATTTTCATATTTTACGGCTTCCCCAGCCTGAATTCAGGTAATTTCCTATTTGTGTCGCCCAATAAAATAAACTCGCAATCAGGAAAGGTTTGGAATCTTTAAAATGTTAGAAAATGAAATTATTATAATGAATGCAGGATTCCCGTTATATTTACTGAAGACAATTTTAAAAATGTGAAGTCAAAGGCAGAATTCTAAACAGAAATTAATTGTATGAAGTCTTTGTAGCTAACGACGTAGGTATGTTTTTATTTATAGTTTTAATGAAGTATAGCAACGCCAAAGGCATGCAAACACTATTCGTTTAATTAACTCATCTCTAAGAAGGGCGGAAATTAGTGGATCATTAACTTTAGAGCTGTAGCTAAAAGAAGTTTAATCTGCTAATCCATTGATTCCCAGTAACTTCATATCTGTATATTTTTTGAGTTCCTTCCTTCTGTATGATTAAAGAGAGAAATGGGCGGCTCTTTGGTTTCCTGAGGATACAGGGGGAAAAGAGTGAAGATCAAAGTGAAAATGATAAAAGAGATCTCCTCTGGCATATACTGACATACACAACAAACGATGTCACTCTCACTGCATGTCAAAATTCCTTACACACTTACATAGGGCCAGTGCTTCATCCATACTAAATATTGATACGCATAAACGTGAGGTGTAGCTATTTTTGGAGCTGCCAAACCATGCGCCATACTTTCCCGTCTTTGTAATGCAGAGAAATGAGCGAGATTTTTTTCTCTGCAGATGTAACTTTAGAATCACAAATACTTAAGTTGTGAGATTGACCTTATAAAACATTTCCTAGTTGAATGGAGTCGGGATTTATGGAGGAGCCTGGGATGGAAATGAAATGTAGCTAGCTACGCCACTGAGCACCACATTTGACAATGAAAGAAGAAGACAAAGAAAAGGAAATGAGCTGAGACGAGGAGTTTTCTTTTGTGCTTTTGCGAAATAGTTGTGAAACGTAATCTTTAAATTGCATGTTGACATCACAGCGCCATAAAGTCTAGTCTAGCTTCTCTCTGACACTGTCTTTTCATCCCACAGGGCAGCCCGCCCCGAAAAATAAAAGAAACGGCAATATCCCGCAGGAAGTACGGCACCCACGTCCTTTCATTTTCTATCCCTCAATCCAGCCGCTATGATCTTTTTCCCCCGCAATTCCAAATTTCAACAACGCATTTTTATGCAAAAACTGAGAACAAGCTATTCGTGCATGTGACTCATCTCCGTTTATGCATGCTCAGTTCAAGTAGGTACGTTGTTATAAAATATCCTTTAAAGATTGGCCATGCTATTATGTCTCAAAGCAAAAATATTTTGCTGGGCAAAAAACTACGCAGTAGCTCAAGAATGTAGTTAACCTTTTAATTAGAGAGCGAAAACAAAACAAAAGTGCCTTGTTTACACGAAGCAGCAATTTTTAAATTATCGGAGATCATTAGCTGATTTGTATCCAAAATAATTGTTAGTCAATTATAACAAAATTATCGTAAACATAATATATTTTCAGAATTTAATCATCGGCATTTGTTTACACTGCCAAGATATCTAGCCTTTCTATTTATCTGCGTCTTAAATTTATTTTCGCAATTTGAAAGCATCTTGTCTTAAAAACCATTGTCATATCCAATTCGATTGGATGCACTCATCTATTATAGCAATTTCTTTCAATCCACCATAGCATCTCTTTCAACATTGATAACAGTGGCAACTGAAAGCATTCTGTGAGAGTATTTTCATTTTGTTTTCATTGGAAGTCAAAATGAGCCGGATGATTTATAGTTTTCAAGACTTAATTCATAGAAAATGTAATTATTTCAGAGAAACCATAAAAAAGAAGAGTAGCGCGTTTTTTTTACTAGGGAGTTTTGTTTATTATTTAACTACAAAATCAGTAAAAGGGTGTGCATTATATCCAATTAGTATAATTAGTATTATATCCATTTGCAAGATATTTTTTTCTTATCGTAGGTAGTGTTAGTTTAAGGACAATCGTAGTTTTTGGAGTATGAGTTCACGAACTACATTTGTTGCATAACTTATCTGAAGTTATCTTATTGTATTACTGCGTTAACTTTCTTGTCTCTTCCAACTTTACAATTAGGGATGGATTATTCTAAATGTTTACATTTTCCTGAGAAATTGTGCATAAATGTCTCTGGAGCAGGGAGAAAGTTTTTAAAGGAGGGAGCAAACAGCCTTCTCATCACATTCCTTTTTTTTCCAACGAGAGTGTTATGTGCTTTTGGATTTTGCAAGGCTGATTGTTATGCAGAAGATAAAACAAGGGAAATGCTAAGAACGTGAAGGAAATTAATGGAAAGGAAAGTGCAGTACCCGTGCTTCCCATTACATTACAGACATTAGCTACGCCTGCAGAATACTTTTAAAAACAACAATGACATAGAGTGGAACCGCTGCCCTGAATTAAATTGTGCTATGAGAATTGTTAGAAGTTAGTGGGAGAATACAAAATAAATGGAAAGCTAATGGAGCTGCTAATGGATGAGGATTGCATGTCAGTTAGCCGAGTGGCGGAGAATGACTGAACAGCAGATAATTAATTTCCTTTCTGTCATTTGTCAGTTTTGCCAAACCTCAGTTCTCGAAAACACAAATAGGATTTTAGAAAAGGAGCGGCAAGAATAATGACTTCCATTATGAAAACCTGCTCTACTTTAACGTCCGATTTTATGTTGAATAACCTTCGCTAAACAAAAAGACACATTTTTGACTTTGAAGTATGTTTTTAATCAACTAGCACAAAATTTCCCTAAGGATTACAATTTTAGACGCCACAGAAATATATCCTCTTATCTGTACAGCCTAACTTTTATTCTATATCAATGGAAAATGTAAAACATCAATTAGGATTAATGATTTTATTGTGTCATTGCATACATCCCTGAGGGAATATTCCACGCAATGAGAATACAGGCATCAGGAATTTTCAGAAACATTGCCTTTGAAATTCAGACGGAATTGTCTCAAAAAATAGGGCACTGCAGAAATTATTAAAAAAACACCAAAGCGCATAAATGGGCGACGCAGATGTGCTATTTTTTATGCTTGGGAACATCTTTTTTTATTTTTTATTGGATAGGAAGGGAACCAGGTGATGCTGATGCATCTGTGTGTCACATGTGACATAAAATCAGGTGTAGGACTGACGTGTCTCATTAAAAATGGGGCAGGAAGGAGGGAGGTAGTTGTGAGAGGAGGCGAGATTGTGCTCAACAGTTGAGTTCGGTGGCGAGGTGAATTGTCTGAGTGGGCTAATGACGGACGTAGAATTTGTGTGCCTTCATTAAAGTGAAAGTGAAGAGGAGAGAGTGGAGGACGTCAAGAGATCTGACTCCTCTCCACTTTTTAGTTTGGCTGAGTGGAGAGCGACACGAGAAGATAAATATCTTATTTGGAGATTGCCTATCCAAACGGCAACTTGCCTAATGGCAAGCAGTGAGTGATGGCTCGGCATTTGATGTCGTCGCAAGATGAGAGAGTCGGGATGAGCATGTAATTGTCTCTACACTTCCTAAGTAGCCTCCTAATAGCTCCTTGCCAAAGATAAGCGTCCTCCATGCACTCCTCCCTTAAATAGACATCCGGCCCTAGTTAACTAGCCTCATTTATTTCCCGCTAATTACACTCCTTCAATTCCACTGCTCATTTTTTGAAATTCTTACTCTTCCCTTCACCCCTCTCATTCTACTTTATTTTTCTATTCATATCATTTTCCCTTGAACTCTACAATTTTATTCTCTGGGCAATTGAAAAGGAATGAAGATCCTTTGCTTACGCACTTTTTTCTCTGTGTGCCCCAATTATTTAAATTGAAATGACATGATGAAAAGAAGTTTCTGGAAGGAGAAAATAGTTACATGTGCCTAATAGTAGATCTCTTGTAGAATTTTCTTTTGTCATTAGTCAGCAGTTATTTACTCAGGAGAGATCGGTGATCAAGAGATCTAACAACGTCTTCTTTGCCTTGATAATTAAAAGGAAGTGATTAAGGTTGAGAGTAAAAGTGTGTGCAGTGAGGAACTGCGTATACATAATAGTAATACTAAGTCAGGGGCCTGTGCATTCATAGAGCAAGAGCTACATTTGTTTCCGCAAGGAAGGATAATGAATGTAAACAGAGGGGATAAAGAGTCTGGGCATATCTGAGTCTGGTCTAGTAATGCGATATGAAGTGAGTGAGCTGAATGAACCCGTTTCATTGTTTCACAGTGAGAAAGAAAGGTGGAGAAAGCGGTTGATGGGGATGTGTAGGTCCTGGTCGAGGGACAACTCCGTCTCCAAATCTTTTCTCTGTCGGGTTAATGTATGCTGATGTAAGCTCCAGACTCCACTCACTCACTTCTCTCGCACTTCAGCTCACATTCAAAATGAGACTTTAGATGCTGACACTTGAGAGTTAGGAAGTTCGGAGATTGAGAGTCGTACACTCCCCTTTATTATTACAATAGCCTCCCAGACACTCTACACAGCACAGCCGTGCTCTCTCTATATATATACGCCGTGTAGTTACCTAACTGGAATATTTAGAATTTAAATACATTCCCTACCCGACTTGTCTATTTCTTTACTTTCCTTCACCTTTCTTAGCGCTGCTTTTGTGCCAAGTGAGCGTCTTTCCTTCTTTCTCTCCTTTCTCTTCCCCCATTTTCCCCTTTGGCACACAATCAGAACTGAAAATAATCTCAGACATTTATTTTGCACTTGCCCTTCTAATCTCACTATTAGTCTTGCCCTGAAACTAGCTTTGCACATCCCAACTTCACCTACTATATTATATCTCTTCCATAAATAACAACGACCATTTTGGATTAATCTATTTCATTGAAACAACTTTATTTTCGCAATCCCATTTTCATTTCAGAGGATCACTGCCGTGAGAGAAAGCAATACCTACAGTAAAAAAGAAGTCGCTACCTATATTTATTTAGATTTAGATAAATACTTCAGCATTAGCATCGTTGAGTGGAATGTAGGAAAAGGAGAGAAATAGTTGAATTCTCTAGACTACTTGTGCATAGATGAATTATGAGTCCCAATAGATAGATGACAAATGACTACGCATTGCGTACAAGTAATAATCATGGAAAGAAAGGAAGAAAATTAACTGAAATGCTATTTTTAGGTAGTTAAGTATCTTTCAAGACGTTGGCTTTGAATGTTTACACAAAATGGGATGCTCCATATAAGGCTTTGATATTTCTACTGTAGCTCTGAATGTTTCCCTTAAATGAGAGATAGAATGAAAGTGAATGTGAGTCTTTGCAGGGAGGATGTATCCATGGCTATTAAATAAAGACGAATGAGATGGCACTTTGGAGACTTTGTGGAGCTGAGAGAAAGTGGAGAAATGAGAGGAGAGGAATTATAAGAGAAAGCTATTCTTGTTTGCGTGGAATGCGTTGATGATCTCCGTTCTTTCTCTCTCTCTCGTGTCGTCAGTCAGAGAGGAGTCTCTTGTACAACGGGAGATGAGACTCTATTTACAGGGTTCTTTCTGGGCGGAATTACTCGCTAGGACTACAGATTACGAAGATGCGAGACAATGCGTGCGTGTCGTGTGTGTGCCTAGCGACTATTACACGCCGGCTTATCCTCCACGCCCGACGGCTCAATTTACATTATTAAGTGGAGTAATGCGAGACGGCGTGTTATCGACGGAGGCGGCTTATCTCCGAGATTTTGACATTATCTCCACGTAGCTCGCCTTGGCTTGAAGTGATTCCACATTTCACGCGTAAACGACTGAAGGCAAACAAGAGAAACAAAGTCGGATCCAATTGAATCCACTTTTCTATTTGCTATTGCTCCTCTAACTTCACTTTTTATGTCTCTGTCTTATTTGACGTTTTACTCTTTTACTTTAGTAGATGAGCTAACGATAAGTAAACAGAAGGACTTAATATCCCTATTCCCTACTCTCTTACTCTCTCTCTCTCTCTAGTCTGTCAGCCACTCATCCTCCATTACAACAAATAATACAAAATTTCGGTCGGGCTCAAACTGCTCCACAGCATCGGCCGCCTCAGCTACTCCTCTTCATTCCTGATCTTTAGGACCATCCTCACACTCTCCCAATCCTTTTCTAATGAATTTTTTTCACTCTTTCAACGTCTGCTATAATCTGCCCTGAGTGCATGCTTCTCTCTGCCCCACATTCTCAAAATCATTCTAAAGTCTCAAATATAGAGCTATACAATGTTAAATCAGCACTCTCTGTATACCCTGCAAATTTTTTCTTCCGTTCATCTTAACAATCTCTGCCAATATATTGGGAGAACAGGATTTTTTCTGCTTCACTTGCACTGTTGTACATTGCGAAATGTGAGATGGATAAACTAATGTACAAAATACATAACAAAAGAATAGACAAAAGCTTTTCCGAGAATAGAACAGACGCACTTTCTCTACTTTCGTACAAAGGGACTCTTTTCACTTTCCTTTATTGTTTTCAATGAAGAAAGGAGAGCTGGAGAGAGAAAGAGAGCCAGGCTATAAGAAGTCGTAGATTATGTATCAGTGGGCCAGAAATACACATGTGAATAAACAATAAAAATTAAGGAGGAAAACTTAGTTTGTTCGAAAGTTTGTATACACGTAATAAATTTCCGTGCGGGGATACTGTGCGTAGATTGTTTTCCGAGAAAAGTAAATGTCTGCTAAGAACGTAATAATCTGAAGATTGTAATTTGTATCTGTAAAATAAAAATGGTGGATAGATAGTAAGAGCTTGGGGTTAGATGATCATCTTGCTGCTCTGTTTATAGAGTCTAAATGTGAAATTAGATTATATGGATTGTGTATGAATAGTGCTCTCATTAGCTTTCCCCTCTCATTGTTTCGCAAGAGAAGAGGATCTCTGTTCTCTCAAAGGACTCTGCTTACTCCTTGCCTTTCTCTTTCCTTTCTCTTTCCCTTTTCCTTTGACAGGAGAGCTTTGAAATGGAATCTCTAAATAAGTAGCCTGTGCCCGCAAAGTAACACCCACTACTCCTCACAGTGCACACACAAGGCCCACACGCTCCCTCCCTCTGTCTATCCCGAAAGCCTCTTTATATTCCGCACTATCTACACACATAACATAAATATAATGAGAAGCTCCTTTCACTTTCTCTGCTCTTGAACATTTCTCCTTGGACGTAATGCCCCACAAAACACTATCGCTCCTTACTCAGACTATTAATCTCTCCTTTCTAATCTTCCCATTTGAATTCTGTACTGTGTCGTACTGTGAAGGCGACCAAAGTTCAACAAACGTTGACAAATTCTCGCATACAGGAATATTATAACATCCTCAGAGTAAAACTTGAGCAGATTAGTAATCGAGTAGCCACAAGGAGTTTGCATAGAGTAGGTATATAATTCATACATGCTGATAGAAATTGTGCAGCAAAGGCTCAGCGACGCGAATTCATTTACTTTTCCCATTTGTCCTATTATTGCATGCAAAGGAAATTTAAATGAGAATATTGAAAAGACTGAGAGATTGAAAAGATTTTCGAGATTTCGCATTTAGGAGTCAGAGGAGGAAAGGGAGAAAGAGGGGAGGATTGATTGATAATCTCTGCTATGGACTTTGATTGAAATTCAGAAAAGAAATCCTTGCATGATTTTAATTCATATTCTGTTTCTGTGCCCTTGTTCTCTCTTTCCCACATTCCCTATTTGTACTTGAAAGGCTTTTGTGTAACATAGTTAAAAATTCCTTGGCCACCACCCAATCCCATCAATAATGAGTCTATATAAATAAATGCCCTTTCCTTTTGCCACTGCTGGAATAACTACAGAGCACATGCCCCTCTCTCTCTCTCTCTCTACACAAACTACAATGCACAAAATACGGATCTATATAAGTTCCTTCAGAATACAAGACTCTACGTACTTTCACAAAAGATCTGTGCACACCAACGACTACAATATATTTCAAGAAAGAGTCCTGCGACTGCCAAGAATTCTATTCAGAGAGTAGCACGCAGCATTCTTATGTCGTGCAGAGTGTGTAGTAGAAATTGTAAATATACTTTTACTGTTAGAAGTATATACGTCTCTTCTTTTAGCTATAGTGAAGGAAAGAGGAAAACAAAGGAATCGGTTAAAGCCTTGTCATAATTTATGTAGAGCAAACTACACAACTTCTCCAAATCTTATAGTTTGAAACCCTCTTTTTCCTTTTGCCATTTAATTTGGTCAACTTTAGAGAAACGATCTTTCTTCGCATGTGATTGCTATTTAATGTGGGCTTCCTTTACTGAGGGAACAGAGCCAAGCTAACATAATATACTGCAGATATATCTCTCAATAAATACAGATAACATTCAACGGCTCATCTCCTGATCGCCACAGTCTTCTCTCGAGGTGCACTAAAAAAATTATTGCTATGATATACAGGGTTCTCAAGATATTTCGGCTAAAATCATTTGTGCATGTATCAAGTTCACTCTTTTCACTGGAAATGTAAATATATTTATTTAGAAATGCGATAGCTAAGACAAACATTTAGTTTCCTTGCACTGCAGTAACGTAACACTTCCGAGTAACAAAAGAACAAACGTAGTTGTAGTTCCCAATGCTCTGTAGTGGCAAGCATGGCGAGAATGTTTTCGTATGCCGTCGGCAAAAAGGTTTAGACCCCGTAGCAGAGATTCTAGATAAGATGTTTGCAAATTGTAAGTCAAAAAAATTAATCTGGAACAAGTCCAAAGAGCCTCACGTCAGTGTACTCGTCGTAGCTGCGGGTTGGGCAAGGAATACATGGGCTAAGTGATATACAGTACACTAGCTGCTTAAGCGGCGACAATAAAGATGCGATAGCAGTCCAGTAAACAAGACGACAAAGCACTAAAGCAGGGAAAGCACCAAATCAAGAAACCAAAAAAAAGTAAAAGCTAATTTCCTTTTTTCCCTTTCTCCAGAATGAAATGAATGCAGAGCAACTAAACGAAATCCAAGAGATCAAAGAGAAGCAATCCAATTAGTTTAACACCATGAATCCACTGTGCAACCGAAACTAACCTGCTTACCCTCACACTTACCCATTTTGCCCATACGAAATCGGCAAAATATTTAACAGGAGAAGTCAAAATAAGAAATGTTAACCTACAGTTCCTAAGCTACGCTAAATGTTCATAGCATCCCTAATGTTTCATAATACAAATAATATTTTCTTAATATTTTGACATAAATGACAGATAATTCCATGAGTTTATCTTTAAATCTAAAAATCCTTTTTGTGCAATTATTTCCGTGAAAGATAAAATGGATAAGATTGTCAAATAATACTCATTTTGCATTTCCAATAATTTATTCATAAAAAATATATTGAATGGTAACCTAGTAATTATTGTAGTTAACAACTGTTTTAAGGGAAAAGATCCCAGTTTATAAACTGGTAACTGATGTTTACAGTAATGATAGTTGTTTATGGGTATAAATTCTGCTCTTCTTAATATTACATTATTCTGAGAAACGGCGGTTTCTATGTATGCGATCACTTCGTCTGTCTGTGTGACTAAAAGATAATTTTAGAACCCATTGGAGTGAGTACAGCAACCAAACTTTCTGAATGTCATCTAGAGGTCAATAGGAACACCCAGTTCACAAATGGGATCAGTGGTGTAGGAAACGTGTGGGCACTTTTATATGATCAATTAAGTCAAAATTTCTATTTTCCATTTTTGGTGGCTATTGTTTTATTTCTAACTATGATCAGTTCTAATTCGGGAAAGAAAGGCAAGGTTTTTTCTTTCTACGCTTCTAATATAATTGCAAGTCATGACCTAAATCCCCACGAAATAGAAACAAATATGGTTTTCCACAATCACACCTAGTTATGTAAAGCGTCAACAAATAAAATTCATTCATTTACTAATTACTTCTCATTATGGTGGAATGTAAACAACTTGAATATGTCTTGTCACTTACTCGAACTAAGCTAATGAAACAATGTTTGTTTAAGCTTTAGGCAGCAATGTTTTGAGAGCACCTGTGCGCATATGAAAACAACTGTATTTATTGATGATTGCATACTTTCTCTCTTCTTTGTGCCATTCTGAATAGTTTCAGACTTAGTTTTGTTATTCATGTAGCGTGCTACTATATTAGAGTTCGTACAATTTAGAAAAAAAATGTTCGAGCTCATGTAAAGATAAAGTTTATGAGTATATTTCCGACGTCAGGCAGAGCAGCTCTATAAATGCGATCCTACACTGACTAATTTACGTCCATGCTATTTATTTACATATGCCATAACAAACAAGGAATATAAATGGCAACAAGCAGCTGCAAAACTGCAACTCTCTTACATAAACGTAAATTCAACGATAATACGTATGCAATAAATAAGCGGTCATAAGAAAGGAGAGAAGGACAAAAGTCATACCTAAGTAATAGGGATAATGGATATTTTTGTATGGAGATGCACATCATTTGGCAGGATTCATTGTCAGTTAGGCCAATCAAAATAGGCCAAATAGAAAAATCCCAATAGGCCAAATAGCATAATCAAAATAGGCCAAATAGCAAAATCAAAATAGGCCAAATAGCAAAATCAAAATAGGCCAAATAGCAAAATCACAATAGGTCAAATAGCACAGTCAAAATGCAAAACGTCATGTAGACCAATAAAAAAGAACAAAGTAGGCCAAAGTCGAAAATATTTTGTAATGTACCTTTTTACGTGCAATTGCTGTTTGTATGAAGTGTCTAACATACATATGGAGATGAATTGCTTGTGTAATATTGAATAGGAGTCAGGTAGGTATTAAGATTGCTGAGGTAGCTATATAGATAAACAAATTATGAGACAATTGTAGTACGGTGACAAAGGGTGAACCCACAAAACGCGTAGCCGCGGCACAAAAAGGCAGCATTTATTGCTTTTTAAATTGCAATAAATATACTTTTAAAATAAAATGGGTTATCTTAAATAGCACGTCTCAGACATTAGCATCTAATAGATTTCTACCTAATTTTGAAAAAAAAACATTTTTTATAAAAGTTTGCTTTCATACTTTTTTCTAAAAAATCAATTGCTTTTTCGTTCCTTGTGCGTAGCGTAATCATCAAAGAAGATAGAGATGCAGTTAACGACAAATTTAAAAGCCCGTTGACGTTTGCAACAAGTATACAAGTAACGAAAAATTTTGCATGGTTGTGAAAATGTTTCAAGCTATTGCCTTTGCTTCCCCATTACACTTGAAGACTTACCCGCCAGGACAACAAATACTATCGAAGGATGGCATAACTGAGTTTCTTAGAGCCTTTGTTCAAATTTGTACAACTATATGGATAAAAATTTAATGTTGTGTACCATTTACAGCTATTATGAACTTGTAAACTGATTTTTTTTTTATTCAAATGATGACGAAGGGGAATTGTAGACAAAAATTTGACTAATTATAATATTTTTGTGGTTAATTGCATGTGTTATTTACAGCAAAATAAATTTGGTGTACTTTGTCCTTTTTTATTAGCCTACATGACGTTTTACATTTTTCAGATTGGCCTATTTTGATTTGGCTATTTGGCATATTTTGATTTTGCTAATTAGCCTATTTTGATTTTTCTATTTGGTCTGTTTTGATGCTGCCATTTGGCCTATTTTGATTTTGCTATTTGGCCTGTTCTGATTTTGCTATTCGGCCTATTTTGATTTTGCTATTTGGTCGCTTTTGATTTTGTTATTTGGCCTATTTTGATTGGCCTAATTGACTCATTTCCTTTGGCATCTAAATAAAGTATAATATGTTCTACCTCTATGTTAATTTTGAGAATGAAAGAGGCTTGCTGATTTAATGAAATTACTATCAGCAAGTGAGCGAGCGTTAGTGTTCCTAAGTCTATTTCTATCTGCCCCAGCAGCGCAGCGGTCCTGTCATTGTAGTTAATGTATTATTATTAGATGCTACTGCATTTACTGCCAGCAAGGCTACCTACATAAATCCAAAGAAGAAAATAAAAAGCTGGAAGATTTGTTTCATCTGCACTGCACTCCCTGTGCCAATAATTCACAATGCCTTCTATATAAAGTTCAATGCTAATTGTAAAGTGCAGCAGCACTCTCTTTTTCAAAATCAAGTGATAGCATTTACAAAGTACTATGGAGAATGTCCTATTTTTAGTCTGCATAATAAAGGTTACCATTAATCTGACACATTTCAATTTATCTCTAACCGTAACATTTGAATAAAACCCTCAATTTGAATTATAGCATGAAAAATATTTTGCAGTTGGTTAAATTAATTGTCAAAACTATTTTAGAAAATCGTAGTGAATTATTAACGGAATTAAATTGTCTTAAGAGAACGTTAGAGAAAAGGATGCATGTTGTCGTTTGATGTTTGCGTGACATCATAATAATTCATTTAATACCTACGCAATAAAGCAGTTACATAAAAATGGTTGAATTGAAAATGCAGAATGGCTCTTTATGAAAGGGAAGCCTTAAACAATGATTTGCTGAAACTTATTTGAAGAATGAATGTCAGTCGTCCTCTAGAACAGTTTCCTTAAAATGTGCATAATAATAATGAACATTTATGACATTGAAGAACTAGTTGTTAAACAGAAATTTCAAGAGTGAGCGTGTAAAGATAGAAACGAAGGAAGTTGCTACAAATCTACGAAACCTTTTGAGTGAGCTTAAGAGTTTCATTCCCTTTGAATTTCTCAAGGACCCAGTTTCATTTTCTGTCAGGGAGGAGCACAAACAAAAGAACGAGAAGAAAGAGGGAAGACGAAGCAGCAGGAGTGGATTTGCTAAATCCGTTTGCATATCTGCACAGCGTAGTTCTTTCTCCGGAAACACGGAAAATAATTTATCTTGCTATTTATTTGGACGTGAAAATATAGCGGAAACATTATCACTTGCAGTGGCTACAATAAATTATAAAAGGCGGACACCCCTATCCTCTCTTTCGGCCAACTTCCATATGAGAAGCCCATAAAGAAGTAACTGGAGACAACTGCCTCCTGAAAAGCAATTCAAGGATCAAAGCATTAGTGGTCTTGTTTGCGGGTGTTTAAGGGCAACTATGAGTGTAATCATAATTGTAGTCACGTCATGATAAACAGACTAATCAACATTTCCTACACGACCCAATTACATTCTCAATAAGAAACACATACCTATTTTTCTAAAGTTAAGGAGCACTTGAAATAAGTCTGTGAGATCTTGCCATACCTTGCGACAAGAATTTGAAATTTTTCCCATAAGAATTCTATGTCGCTTTGCCTCCGTGGCATAGAGTCTTATTTAAAATGTACCGAGCCCAGATTCCAACAGTTTCGTGAAACGATAAAAGTTGCAAAAAAACTCAAAAAAAGAGGAAGAAATTCTCTAGGACAAAAGTTTCTTACTGATAAAACTTTGTCTTTCTAAACACGCGATAAAAATCAAAGTAATTTTTTTCAATGGATTCCCCTAAAGCCTAAATTTTTCCTATACCGAATTTTATATTTGAAAGTGTTGGAAACCTGTGCCATTGAAAAATATGAGCAGATTTCAAAAATGTTTATTTCATTGTTCTACAGTAAGCCGTTCTCCTTGAATCAGGGCAGAAAATCATGTCAACCTCTCCTTACCTAGATAGAATTTATGCATTAACTGTGTGTGTGTAGGCACTATATTAAAAAAACTGCAAATCTATAGGGATATAGGCCATGGAGGTAGAATTAGAAATAAATGATTTGCTCATACAAATCCCTTGTTTGAGATATTTATGGCTGTTATTGGTTTCCGATATAATGCACGCTAAATTTGTTTCACTATGCTTTCCACGTACAATTTGAATTGCTCTTCTGGCAATTTCCTCGCTTTATTTGATGCAGGGAATTCTTTTGCTCTGTCAAATATTTTGCATGCCTATTTTTGAAGAAATTCGATCAATGAGATGCGGAGAAGTTAGTTTCTTGCTGTACAGCAAAGATTTTCATCGCTTCTATTAGCAATAAACTTAGTTGCTCGAATTAGTTTGAGAATTCCTAGACAGCTCCTTCGTATAAAAATTCCGATTATCACATTATTTGATTTTCTGTTTAGAAGTTGAGAATGGAAGATTTCAGCATTAATGAGGAAATAGGAGAATGGATTCCCCGCTCTGATGGATCCGATGCTTAGAAAGAAAAAAGAAATGTGCGGCTTGACCTGACCTCAGGTAACTTATAACCCGATAATCTCTCAAATGCCCCCAATATCTTCCTGACCTATCTGACATTCAATGACAGACAGACTGGCATTATGAGGTTGACCTTACAGCCCAGAGTTATCATCTGCTTCGAGGCAGCGTGCGCAGAATTCCAATTAAGTGCATTCTCGCATTGACGGCGGCCTGGAAGAGCATTCTTGGCTATAGGACGCTTGGTCTATTACTTATCTGTGTAACTAAGTCACTTAAATGGAGCTATATGCCTAGCACCCACCGGCTCCCCTTCTTTCCTCTGCACTCCCGACAAAGAATGATTTCTGGATTATGCCACAACCACACATTGACTTTCAAGTGGACAAATTAATGCAGTAAATAACAGCTTTTACACGAACACAAAATTTATTTAATTTCATTCCTACGAAAAAACGCCTGCAACTCCTCTTTTACGTCACTATTTAATTCCTGGAACAAGACACATGTAAACCTACGGCTTAAGTAGCTATCTAGAGTTGGACTTCACATTTGCACGTATAATTGCGAACATTTTTGTTACTTGTATCAAAGCGAATACAAGCTACGGAATATTTCTGCTTTTAATCGATCGTTAATTGTAATTAGAAGGTACTGTTGGCTCTGAAATTAAAAATCTGTCCCTATCATTGTAATCAATTTCTGGGAAATCTGTCAAATCCATTACGGTTTTGCTATGTACATATGAGTGAAAAATTTTTGGATTTCATTCCCGATTCAGTAGAGCCTTGATTAACATTCAAGATTTTTTTTTGATGTAGCGTTACTTCTAAATCTAGCAGCTTGTAGTTTCTCTGAGCAGTTATTTTTATGTGATAAATTTTTGTAATTCTAAACTTTTAGGTTGTAGTTGATAAGATTCTTTGAGGCAACATACCTTGCGAACGCAACTCGAAAATTTTTCCACAAGGATTCTATATGTCAATTCCGACAGTTTGGGGAAAGATAAATTTGCAAAAAATATCAAAAAAAGAAAAAAATTCTCTAGAGCACAGGTTTCTGATTTATGAAATTTTGTCCTCTTATATATGCGATGAAAAATGTTTTCAATGCATTCCCCACACTCCAAAAAACGCAAAATTATTCCTATATAGAATGTTATTTTTGAAAATGGTCAAAACCTGTGCCCTCGAAAAATATGAGCAGATTTTAGGAATGTTTATTTCATTACTCTATATTAAGCTATTCTCCTTGAATCAGGGCTGAAATCATGTCGATTTAAATGAGAAAGGAATTTATTTTACCAAATGAAAAATAGTATGAACTCTTTGAATGGAATGTTTGATGATTGACATGCCGAATTGAGGGCATACATACTTTCGATGGAAAGTGCACAAAGAAGCATTGTTTAGAGAAAGTAGTTAATTCAATGAATATTCTAGTTAATTTAAGGTAAGTAAGAGAAGGCTGGGCAGAGTGGTAAGTCTGGATAGGAACAATCAGTCAATGGTGTAATTCAAGTTTATTGTCGGGAGTTGGGCTGGTCGGGAAGGAGATGAAAAGGATAATTATTCACCTTGTGCATCGACTACAGGACATTAACAATTGCTCTTCCAATCTGGACCGAAATTAGAGCATCGTCTGCTGGGGAAATTGTCTCATCTCGACTTGCAGCCGCCTCTGCTGCTCTATAAATGATTAAAATGATGATGAGGTGGATGGAGGGAGGGAATGTCGACGTAAAGTGAGAACCGCAGCAAATGTTTGTGGTTTCCCATCACTTTGTTTGTTGTCTGTTTGTGCGAATTGAGAGCAGTGAGCGGAGAGGAGGAGATATACGAGGAGACTCAACTTGTGTTCCTTACTCAATTAGCTGACAGTCAAAGGATGAACGTCTGTCGTAAACTTCATCATCTCCTCTCTCCATCTTAAGACAACTGAGGACGTTACAACTTTGATGTACATACATAAACGTTGTAAACACTAAATGCTACTCCTTGCTTTGCGGCAGACAGAATAGTCCTCAAAGTACACAAAGGATAAGTGCCAATTCAAAAGTGACCTGCTCCCTCGTTTTATTCCTTATCTCAACTGTCAATGTTTCCAGAAGCTCTTTGTTTGTTTGGCGACTAATTTGTCATAGTCATATGTTAATTCCCCTATTAATAACTTCGCTACTCTAATTCAACTCTGAGGGAACCATTAATTAATATTCCAGAATCCTCTTCACATCCATTGTCAAGCCACTGCCTGCGGGGCAATTCGCATTTAATACATCCATTCTAAAATCTAAATGCCTCACCCAATGGTGTGCAAGGAACTTTTACATTAAGTATTAAAATTACATTCATTGTCCATATATATGGGGAAATATTTCGAAACTTTTGAAAATGCGAGATTTAAAGAATGTCTTCAGGAGATTATGTTCCACCAACTTTTCCGCTAAAGAAACTTTTTCTGCCATCAAGGAAGCGAGAGGATTGAGTGAAAGTTTGTTCCTTTTTCAGATTTTCATTGGTCCTAGCCCAACTCCTACTTTATTATTCTGTCTATCTGAGTGGCCTTGACCATTTAGAGTAGATAAGTACAGCACTTTCCTAACACTTCTTCGTCACGCCATAGAGCAGTTGCAACGTTTGCTTAATTATTGCGATACATTTCCTTTTAATATAATGCCAGTGCAATTTAATAACGTTCAGAGTTGTTTGTTTTCCGCGTGCATGCTCTAAATTATATCCGCGATTGGTAATTAGCACAAATTTTCATTTGGCATGACTCTTGGAAATGATTCCTGGATTTCACTTGGTTTTGTCACATTAAATGTCGTTTGGCTAAAGAGCCCATTGTCAGTCCATGCCACAATAAGCTCCCATTCTGAGCATTTAGTGGCTGTTTAGAACGATAGCCTGTTGTGCACTCTTAGGTTGACAATTAAATCCAGTCGTGAGCTAAATTCTTAGTTTTCCTAAAGCTCCTTCACTTTTCCACTCATAATGCACAGAGTTATAATTATTAGTCCTTAACCAATTGCAACATTTGCAACTGAGTTTCTAATCTCTTACAAATGATTTCCTAGGCCATTGTCCTTTCCCAGTTAATTCCATTTTAATTTTATGCCAATATTGAATGAACAAAAAGCGGCTAATCGGATTAGCCATTAAATTATTTTGGCTATATTTCACAACATAAATACCGAGGAAAAGTCTTACATGCTCCAATCAATGTTTTTGCTTCCTACTAGTATCGACAGTTACATTCAGGCATTCATGAATCGGAAAAATAAATTCACTTTTATAATAAAGGAAACATTTACCACTCTTCTCTACATGCTTTCATTTTCAATATTTATGGAGAAATAATTTAATTGGGTGCTTTCTCCGTTCTGTGGACTCTGTCAGAAGGAATTGATGAGTGGGTAGCAGTCACACAACCTATAGCTTAGAAAATTATGCTCTCTACTAAAATTATACCTAACAATTTATGATTCTGGCTATCGCATCGGGCATATTGCATGGAGAGGATTTTCTTATGGACTTTTAGTGTTATGCTAATACCTTGTTGTTTCAGATTCATGTTTAGATGTGAGTTCCATTTCTAAACCGTTGTAAATATTAAGTACTAGCTTTTTGTAGGCATACAATGCGTATATACGGATTTATAGCGTATGGTTAGTAGTTAGTTGTAAAGTCCAGAACAAAATAAGCGTAAAGCGATTTTAAAGGATACACCCGCAGCCTTTCGTGACTGTTTACCTTAATGAACACACATTGGGCCAGGGAACTTTGTCACCACTTTCCCGATTTCTAAAACCATTTAACATTATTTCAGCACAGTTCGTGTACAAGATTTTAAGTGAACTGTACTGGATTTCTTGGAAAAACGTTCCTGCCTTTTCATCAATAGCAATTATGCGCCATTGCAACAAAAGTTGCACCTAGATATTCTGCCATTTTATTTAATTACCTGCCGAAACTAAAATCTGCGTCGCATTTTACAAGTAAAAGATTGCTACATAAAACATCTACATTACAAGAATGTACATTGCTTGACGGCCTATTTTACCGTTTATTGAGCTTTTAGGAGGATGACATTTACTGCAAGTTAAAAATTAAATAAAGGCAGCAGTAAATGCACGGAGTCAATTTTCTTTGATAGCGATAGTCACATTTAGTTGCCTAATAAAATGGAAATGCTATTGATCACATAGAATGAACATCTATTAGTTGCCCGTTTTGCCTTGTTCTTTTTTATCTTGGATGGAAGTACAAAAGTGTAATGTTCAAAAGCTTTCTGGGGCTGAAAACACGATTATAAATGCAAATGCGTCACTTAAACGAGAAGGTTCGTGCAAATAAAAGTTTTCTATGGATGTAGAAAGGTCTGTCCTAGCAGGGTGCAATAAAGAGTCTGCCTGCTCAATAAATGCCTCTCTACTTTTCCAGTTTGGCCTTCTACGTTTGCTACAACTAAGACCATAATGTCTGTCCCTACTAGACAACGACACGAAGATGACATTAAGTTATCTTACAGACTTTTACACGATTCGGCATATAATTTGTTGTCAATGACGAACGGCAAAGGAAGAAAGCAGAAAGAAAGGAAGATTGACGAGGAGCAGATGATTTTATTTTTTTTTGCTGGAAATCTAATGAATTGGAACTGTGGTGACATAATGACATTGGAAATGTCTTGCAGCCAGAAGCATCAATCGAAAAAAGATGCTTTCTCCTTGGCTATAAAACTAACGCTTCCCATAAGAACCAGCTAATTATAGGAACCTTCCATCACCAAATAAATGTTGACTGCTGCAGTTGATTACACTTGGGAGGTAAGAAAATATGTGAAAAGCCCTTATAAAAAGGTTCGAGTCATGTAGTAATGGAAAAAACCCTAATTGGCAAAATTTCAAAACAAAAGCTCTGATCTGGCAAACTTTTTGTCAAAAATTGTTTTTATACCCATGTTGACAATACAAAATGACAACGTTTAACTAACAACATGATTGGCTAATAATAATTCTATATCGATTAAACAGAAAAAGCTTACAAATGAAGACAAATTCCATAATATAAAAAAGTAAACATTCCTTTGTGTTCACTAAAAGAGTACAATGCTAGTATCTACATACAGATCATTTTTAGTTTGTTTTTTTAAAGCAAATCAATATCCAATAAATTGTTTTTTAGATTTGTTGACAAAAGATTCCACTAAACGTATTTTTATGAATAGTCAACTAGTGTACAAATTATGTGGATTGGGGATTAATATTTGCTGCTTCCAATGAAAGTTTGCATGGTTCTACATATTTCCTGACTGGATGAAATGGTTCACTTCAAGAGATTGAACAGATTACCTTCAGTTTTAATTCAACCAGATCTGGTATAACCAAATTTCTAAACTGTTGTCAAAATGGGGTTTGCCAATTTGTGGTGACTCAGCGAAAGAGTGGGAGGCTGACGTGGGATATTATTGTATTGGTGGTCGTCTGGTGTAGAGATAATGGTGGTATAGTGGTGATAGTGTGGCAAAGAAGGCAGAGCGACAATAAGGCATACGGTCCATCGGTCTACTCACTCAACTGCCGACTGCCGACCACATTTACGCGGAGTGAGGCCACGGGCCATAAACGAATCAAGTTTTTGTTATAGGGACGTTTTGTTGGTTTTACTTGTGGCTGGAAAGAGTGCCGTTATGTAGTCAGCGAGTATTTACACGTTCAGATTTAGATATTCCTGACTTGTTATCTAATAGCGACGTAATTTTTCTCACGTCACTGTATCTTTTCTCGCGTGAGTCGTCTCTTTTGACTTTCTTCGTCGTCCTCTGCCAAAAGCATCAATGTCGTCGCTCCAAAGCGCTACAATTCATCTGGAAAGTTGCTTTCATTTTGTCGGTTCATCTCCCAATAGCATTATGCTCACTTGTTCTGCATACACTTGCTTAAGTACCTACGACTCCCGAACAACGCATCGCCTTCCATTAACTCAAAATCCATTACCTTCATTTTTCGGATGACTAATCATTTCTCTTACCCGCAAAATGATTAATCTGCACATTTTTTGCAAGAAAATAATAGAAGAATAAGTACGTTAGGTACTGTAAGTAACGGATCAATTCAAAATTTTTTTTCCTCGTATGGCAAACGTCCTTTTTACGGTTTCTACTCTATTTTGAGTAACCAAGCGTAAAAAATATGTTTTTTGTATACTCCACATGTAAAAGCAAAAATTGAACCTCACAATCGTGGGTAAGAACTAAATGAACTCAAAAGAAATAACTACAGGAGATAAACGATTCCATAGTACTGGATAGTAAAAACAAATCAAGTTGTTTTTAAACAGAGAGTACACAAAAGAAGCAGATTGTCCTAAACAATTATCTCGTTATAATTTTTGTAATTTCTGTCGAATTTTCAAGATGTTCCCCGGAAAAATCTTCGAGAATCAGAAAGAGGTTTCGATGGGATTCAGAAATTTTGGCTCCGATCCCATCTTTAAGAATGCAGAGAGTGAGAGGAATGATATTCTAATGTTCTGTCGAGAGTGCTAGATTTTGCCATTCTTCCTTAAACGGAAATTCCAGTGCTAACTTACCTAGTCAACTCGAATAATATAAGAAGTTTAGCAGTTACATAATAAATGCAGGAAGAAGTCACAGAGGATGCCTCAAGTGCGGGAAGATGTACTTAGGCAGCGTGTAGTGTAGACTATTTTACTCGGTGGCCACGTATTCCTGAAGACGTGTTCAGAAGGGAAAGAAGGAGATCCGCCCTGCCATTACACACTCAACTCTCAATGTGACAATGAAACGGAGTCATTTGATGTCGTGATGCCAATAAAAGAATGCAGTTAGCCCATTTGCCTTGAGATTTTATGAGAAAAGTCTACGTGTCCTAAAATGACGCCGTTGTCAAGGAACTGCTTCCCTCTTCTCATTACATCTCGACAGACTCCACGCAAGAACACAACAATCCTCCACCACTAAAAACAAACATCCGAATTAATTCCCATTTTAAGTCGAACCCTAAATTCCCTACTCCCGTCCAGATGTCTTACATCTGACGTGCAAATCTCTTACACGGAAATTCCTGCCTTCCTCAATCCTACCTGTGATTCCACTATAAGCACATAAAAGGCGTAAAAAGAAGCCACCATGTATTTCGCTAATTAATGGAATGCCAGCCTCAGCCTCTCACTTAATCTCAACGAGACACTTGACTAAAACACGCAAAATGATAAATGCTCTTTTCTGACACGACCAAGTTCCTACTATTATTTAATAAACAACTCTCTTCGCTATATCCTACAAAGTAGAGCGTTTTCTCAGCATTGTTTTTAATTTTTTTTTGTTTTAACACATTGAAATAGAAATATATGTCGCGCCTTTACCTGGCACCTCGAATGGATAGTCTGCACTTGCTCCACTTTCCAAATAGTTATATCGCTCGTTACTTTAAAAACAATGTATCTGCATTCTACAACCAAAACTACTTCACTTTAAAAAAGGGATAAAGGGTAAAGGATGGGTGTTTTCTACTTCGTGATTCGACTCATTGGCCCATCTAAGAGATTTCACGTTTCAAGGTTGGTGCAACTAGAGAACCTGGAGATCGCTGGCTTTTTAAGTGAGTCTAGATACCCTTCACAACCTTCCCTTATTTCATCAAGGGCGCTCACTCCAAGTGGTTAGTGCAGAAGATAGGAAAAGGTGGCAGCGTAGGGACGGAAGCAGTAAGATAAGAAACAGACGAATGTTAAGGTACATCCCAATTACGGGCATTTCTCCTATTTGACGTAAATCAGTTAGTGGGGAGCAAGGAAAACCATTGCACAGTCAATAATACAGGTACCAGCAGCTGTGGAGAAAAACCTACTGCACATACCAATGTCCCTGGCCTTTGACAGGATTCGAAACTGAAATAGAGGTGCTAGTACCCATAGACCACGGGGACGCTTGGTTTACTTCATCTTAAAATAACTTTCTATCCGCAAGGACAGGAATGTGCGCATACATAAGTGTGTTTGTTTTATTATTGTTGTGATGTTCTGTGAAGGTGTGGTGCACCTTTGCACTCTGTTGTTCAACTTTGGCCACTTAGAAATAATTAGTTATTTTTACGATCTTTGAATTTTTACTCGTCATATATATCTTATTTTAATTATACTATTTATATCATCATTAGCTTCAAGTTATCTGATCTTACATAACATTGCCTATGAAAAGCTAAGAAAATATGCTTACAAGTTACTACGTAAAAATAAAGGTTTTCAGCAGACGTCTTATTTTCCATAAACCGTGGACCTCATTTATAGACGGCTCCGTTTCTGTTGTTTTGTTTTGTACCAATTTTGCATTCGTGTCAGAGTGTTACGGTGGTGGTATGGTGTAAAAAACCAACTCCCTTTCACATTTATCCTACACATTTGAGTGTGTAAAGCGTGTAAAGCTAATATCCTTAGTACCCTCTACTGTTTGAAAGAAATGATATTGATCTTACACTGTAATGTAATACTCAAAGTTAGGACTAGCTTGCCAAAATCAAACTCTGTTTTAGTATTTGAAGGGATTTGAAATTTATAGTCATAGCTTCTAAAAAGTTTTATACTTTTACAAATTGATATTTGTACTTAATTTAAAATTGAAAGTGTTAATTAACTGAATAAAATTATTTTCGAAAGCTGTTCTCAAATAATTATTACTCAATTTAATGATACTTTATTTGCAAAAAAAGTGCACGGAGATTATAAGCCTGCTATTTTCCTTCAGTGTAGCCAAAATAAGACTTAAATCTTCTTGATTGTATTTTCTCTTTTAGCTTCAGTAATTTTTATTCTGTACGGAAAAAACCACTAGGTCTTTTGATTGATTGAACGTATTTATTTCAGTGACTGGTAATCAACCGTTATAATGATACAAAATAACAAGTTATCTCAAATACATAGTCACTCTAACTAAATAAAAGGGGAAAAAAAACTAATATTATAAGCATTTCCAGTACTGCTCGTAATGGCATACAATAATACTATATGTACATGATATAGAGAGACATGACATTCAAGTAGTCTATCAATTACCAAATCATCACGTACAAATGAAACGGAAAGATCCCTAATATCAAAATCAATCTTCATAGTATCTTGAGAACACACATCGGCAAAAGTGGTTCGGCAAAAGTGCGAACCGAACCCGAACCTAACCGAACCGAACCGAACCTTGGTTCGGTTGGAATTTATAAAAAGCTCTGATTCGGTTAGGCTCGGTTCGCGAAAATTTTTCCGAAGCACTGGTTCGGCTCGGTTTGATTGGAATTTAAAAAAATCTCCGGTTCGGCTCGGTTCGATTGGAATTTAAAAAATCTTCGGTTCATCTCGGTTAGGTTCGGCTTGCTTGAATTTTGTAAACAGCTCCGGCTCGGTTCGCTACAACTTTTGGGGGCAAATGGTTCGGTTCGCAAAAACTTTTGCCGAAGTGTGCTTGAGAATAGTAAGTTTTAGACTTATTGTTGTTTCGAAACAAATAACAATAAGTCTAAAAATTTCTAAAGAAAATATCTTCACTATCTATAAAGCTAGGTACTTCTATACTTAACGTAAATATAATATGAGATACTTACAGCTACGTGACATTAGTTTGCTGCTAGGCATGCAGCATGCATCACCTTGGGATATACCTGCTTTATAATCTTTCTTGGCGTATGCTTTAAACACATACTCCTTGAACCAGTAGCACGTGTGGGAAGAAAAGTTATTTATTATGAGGAATGTTACGCATTATTTCACACGAACAGCGTTAACTCTAATAAAATCATCACATTGCAGAGTTGAATGTACAGGAATGAAAATATGCGTATTATTTCAGCTGATTTATTTCATCACTGAAGAATCTGCAGATATTAATTCACCGAATGGACCTTGCATGCTTTCAAGCATCAATCGAATAGTTTAGTTGTAGCAAATCATGGCAGCTTACATGTTCCTTTCATTCTGACATAGCGACAGTATTAATATAATAACTGCAGTGCATGTAAGCGAGGATGAGCATAGATAAGTGAAGTCAGGCAAATCATATCACATCACAGAGCCCCAACACAAAAAACTCGATGTCGACGAAATAATAGTATTGAAGCCTAAAATCCCTGAACAAAGATGAAAAAGATGAAATATGGTGTCATTAATATCTTAATATGTCTAACTTAATCCATTGTATTCAAAATGGAAAAGCTTTAGATAAAAACTCTTTGTTGCATTTTAATATTTTAGTAACTAATTGGAAAGTATTTCTTGGAACAGATTATTATTATTTTTGGGTAATTTACTTCATACAATTTTTTTAATTAGCTGTACCCAGAATTATTTGTTTTCTTTATTGAATCATAAGAGGAGTTTCCTAATGGCGCCCTTATTGAATATGGTGCATTTGTAGAACGCATAAATTAAAAACTCCATAATATCCATAGTTATCCTCATTTTCTTCCAATTGTTTTAAATGTCAATTGTAATAGGCCACTTCATGTAAATTGAAATGGTAATCGACTACTATAGGTAGAATTAGAATTAAAATGTCTATAGAAATACCTAAGATTTGCGTCAATTGAATATTAGCTAAGGGGGAAACGGGGATGTTCCACTAACATGGCGTAATTATCATTGAAATTTTATGCATGGCATTAATTACAAGTCAGCCACTTGAGAATTTCATTGTACTATAGTGCAGTACAACAGTAATAAATGTTACTCTTTGCATAAGGAGATACAGTTTTGGTGTTTCTTTGAGGAGGCATGTGGGAAGTAAGGAATAAAGGATGAAAAGCCGAAAGCTGCGATGTTTACTGGCCAACTGTTGATAAAAAGAAGATTGGAATAAACAACTTATCCTCTAGGAATTGAATTAGTTAATTCCTACGTGCACTCTTCTGCGTCATTCTACTCATTCCAGCTAATTGCAGTTTTCCTATTTATAGACATAAGCAAAAATGTTCCTTGTCCTTACGCAAATTCATGGAGATGTTCTGGATGTGCGCCTCTAAATGTGAATTGATTCTTTGTTACATCTTAAATGAATATCCAAATACACAGAGAGGCTTATCCTGAGAACCAAAAATCCAGACGCGTTCAAAGTTCATATGTAAAACATTTTTATATCCCAGCCAGCATTATTAGGATGAAAGTTGCAGTGTTGATGAGCAATCATGATAGACTCTACTGACAGAACATTCTGTTGAGCATTGCCTTTATCTATTAACTACATGCAAAAACAAACAGAATTGAATGCAGAAAATGTCGACATGGCTTACGACGTGTTATTTCTTGTTCTGCAGAATTTAGTGCGGCGTTTTATGGACGACATTATGAATGGAGTTTAATATTCTGGGCCACACACAACATATAAATCAAATCCTTTGATTTCCAAGGAATAATACAGAGATGAGAGAGGTGGGAACAGCCGGATTTGATGCCGTGGTTAATAATAGGTAGTGTACCTAAGGAGATTGGGCAGAATGCCTTCGGTTTTAAAGCAGCCACATGACAACATAAACAGAGGAAGAGCTATCTGAGTGACACTCTCTCGTTGAGGACTTGTGGAAAGAGCAAAGCGCAGCTCAACTCAAAACACAACAGCCCCACTCCATTGTAATGGCAACCATTGCATTGTGGCCCAACCGCACACAACCTCCTTCCATCCCCTATCTCTACACATGCATTATTCCGCCACAGATATTCAGTTACGTAAACAAAGGCTTTAACTTGAGAATGAATTGTTTAAGCCCTGCTCATTAGCTCCCAGGCATTTTGGAAATGTTATAATGCTAAAAAGGGAATTTACCTCGCTCCTTCTCAATCCCAATGTTTTAGTCACCTTCACGGACACAGGGCAACCTCCAGACAGTAGTGGAAAAACTGCTGCTACTACTAACGATATTTCAGTTCCCACTTCCTAAAAACTAGTCTGTCTCTCAGAGTCTAGCGATCCAAATAATTAATGCAAGGTCATTCATTTCAAGCAGTTGAGCTTTTTATGAGATTTGGGACTTCGCTTAAAGGTTTTTATTAATTGTTATGCTTTTAGTTTAACCTTAAATATGGAAATCGAAATCGAAAATCAATGTTCAAATATTGGTAGCAGTGTCATCTTTTATACATCACGATCTACTTGATTTTGGCAAGTTTATTTTAACACATATTTTCCAGTCTTGCCACAATAATGTTTAAAAGGCCTGTTATTAATCTGTAACTGATTCAAACGGAAATAATAGTTCTATTGTGAATATTTCCACGAGTGCTTAAGGGATAGCTCAATCCCCTCCACAGGTTAATATTATTATGACTTTGACACAATGAGTGCAATTGCCTAATTCTTTGGAATCCTGAGAGCCTTAAGTGGAATGTTGTTGAGGTTCTATGGAAAGTAACCGAAGATTTGTTATAATATTTGATTCAAATATCCATTATTATTCCCATTGAGTAATTAATCAGTCTTGAAAACAATAGTTAAGCTCCTCATTGTCCATTGTTCTACTACGGAATAGCCATGCACTAGTCTTGTGGTGGTGGTAGAACGTATTACTAATCCTTGACTATTACTACATGATGAGTATAATTCTGAGTGATATAAGTTTGTAGGTACATTGGTTTTCTAATGACACAATTAATTATACTAGGAAAGTGAGGAGTGGGGTTTTAAATTCCCTAGACTGATTAAACTAGGAATTGCTCGTGATAGAGAACAAAAGATTATTCAGAGATGTCCATACAGTCATTAGTCGCTGACTATTGACAGACCCCTAAAAGCTATATATCCATCCACCTATAGCGATGCAAGTGGCACATGTTTTTGCTCCACTTCATCGAATGGCTCTTTGGAATATTTCGATAGATTGAAAAGGAACGGAAATTAGGTGAGCCACTGCATGATCTGTACTAGTAATGCTATCTCTTTCCTTCGTCCAATTATCCGCTACTGTATCTTATATGCCTGTGTAATCTCGCCAATACTATAGTCAAAGATCACATAGTTTCCAAATAATGGAAGACAATGCCGGGATTTATTTAATAGTGGTGTCGCGAATAATCATTTTGCCGAATAGTCGAATAACGAATAGTTGCCGAATATAGGGTGCCGAATACCAAATATTCAACGCCGAATCGAATATTAATATATCAAAAGCAAATTAAATATCAAATTCTGTATACTGTTGTATACAAGGCCGTATTGAGTGGTTGGCCGGGGAACTAAGCCTCATCTCCCCGAAATGTCGAATAAAAGAGAAAGATTTTGCAAAAATGTCCAAGATTTTCCGCGGAAATGAGCTATTTTTCATTAATTTTTAAATTATAACCACAAAATTTTTGGCGCGAGTGTTCGGAAAATTCGTGGTTTATCCTGCCTCCCTCCGTAGTTGAGTTTTAAATGATGCGGAACTTGTTGGATAGGAAAGCTATAATATGCAAAAATAGTTTTTAATTTGCGACGTTATCGTTAACTCACGTAAAATCGAAAATTCTACATTTCCGAATAACGTAAACCTACAGAAAGTAATATTAATACGACTAGAACATGTACCACCTTTCTTCCACCAATTATGTAAAAAAAAAAAGCCAAAATTATATTTTTCCTATGCTTTTCTCCCACAATTTCCAAACTAAAAAATAAATTATGGGCACGACGCATTTAATTCAAAAAGAAATTTAAATTAGAAAATATGCGATAGTATTCGGCCAAATATTCGCAGTGTATGCCGAATAATCGGCACCATCTGAATATTAAAATTTGGTGCCGAATCCCCGAATAACGAATAGTGGTTGAATATTCACGATACCACTAGGATTTAGCAGGTTGGCACTGTCAGCCTTTTCCCATGCTATAAGTCCACGTTTCATTAGCTACGTGTGAGTCACATTAATTTCGCAACAGAACTTTGTTATTGTTCAGCTACTATTTTGTTGAGTAAACAATATTTGACTAATGATACTAATGGATAGTTACTACTTGGGTTACTGCATGCCATTTAGGTGCATATATGCCAATTACCCACAACAGCTCCTCTTCACTTCAACAAAAGACATCATGTAGATAATAGTTTCATGCGTAATCAACAGAAATTCACGGAATTCCTTGCTGATCATATCAACTCAATACGATAATTATAATTATAGCAGTACGAGAACGAATAGAATTTTGATTTCGTTTTTCGAGTGGAGAAAAGAGATCCTCAATGCATTAACAATTAGTCAGTATGAAATTAGATGTCACATATAGCATCCCTATAATAAATACTGCTATTTTATAATGTCTATTATACTAGAAGTTGATTGCCCTGCTTTATGTCAACATTAATTCTTTCATTAGGCATAAAAGAGTGAAATCTTTTCAAGAGCATTTGCTCATGAACTCTTTTTAAAAGTTACCATTGTTCATGATTTGTAGAGAGAAGGATGAGACATTAGCTATTTTCATTCAATAGTTGAGACAAAAAGTTACTTTTACTCCATCGAGAGCAATTAATGTAATTGAAGAGTTACAAATTAAATAGCACGAAGTTATAGCTATCGGCTCTATTTCAGCGATGGCTTCCGTTTCCATTTAGTGTTCTTTTGAACATCAATTAAAATGGTAACAGTGCATTTTGACAATTAGAAATAAATTACGAGGACGCAGGATGTACGACGTCTTTAAAAAGTAACAACTAACATGAGAATGACTTCCTAGTTTGCATGTACACAAGTTAGAAATGTGAGATGAACTGTATGTGGCCCTATTAACGCTGCTTTATGGTTTTATCAGATGTTTGATCATGGAGAATATGGTGGTGCTAGCAGTATGGACATAACAAAGATTGTACGCAATGTTGGATGAGATGAGAGTCTCGTTTATTAAACGATGTCCATTGAAATGAACATCATCGCAACATCAACATAACATTAAACGCCCACACAGAAAGAGCTAATTTAGGCGAGGGTGCTATATCAGACTGTTAGTTTGTGTAGTTAGGAATGAGAGGTGATGTAATTACTGCCTACAGTTGTTCTCGGGCATTGTTATAGGAATAGCTAGCGTTTAAGTAGGTAGGTAGAAGAAGGATGTCTACACGAGAGTCACCATGCTCATCGTCACCAAAAGCCAGCAGTTGAGTCTCGGAAAGTAATCTTGGATTATTTTACATCTGCAGATTACTCTTGAAAAGGAAATCTTTGCTCTGCTTCATGCCTCTTCCCTATCTTTCCATTCTACACACTATTCATAGGTTTTAATATAGTGCTATATAACTTATATATTTATAACTTATATAATGTATAGCTATATAACTTTAGAATATTAGGAGGAAAGATTTGTTAAGAACGAAAACCTGCTACAACTTCATAACAGCCAGCATAGGGAGATGCTTTTGGGAGAAATGTACAAATATGGTGGATGAGTAAATTAAAAGTTGTCCTACGTGTGTGTGGTGGCTTATATTATTATAGTTAGCATGGTGGATGACATCTGTAAAGAGGAGTAGGTACATGGCTGTTGGCATAAGGCGCGCGGCGGGAGACAGGAGGGTGGCGCGAAACAGGTTGAATCTACGATGTGAGAATGAGGCTACTTACCGACGACAAGAGTTGTCATGTCGGCGATGGCCAGATTGAAGAGGTAGTAATTGGTGGCCGAATGCATGTACTGGTTGGTGAGGATGACGAGACACGTGGTCACGTTCCCGTACACGCCCGTCAGGAAGATCAAGACGTACATGGCGGTGATGGGGATGAGCGTGCCGTAAGGGATCCTCTTCGGACCCAGATATCTCTCCAGGTAGTCCGCATCGTAGAAATTCTCGGCACCCAGGGCCATCACACTGTTCGTTGAAATGTTCGTTATGGACCAAAATAGCTCCGAACCCTCTTCATCCATTTCTGTACGGGACTGTTCTCCACACAACCACTTGACTCAAATGACACTGCTGATGTCACTCAGCTAAAAATCCGGAAGTAATCCCCGGAAACTGAGTAGGGTTCTAAATTGTTGTGACGGCACAAAGCACACGCGCCCTTTTTCCCGATTTTTCTGGAGATCTTAAAAGAGATACCTTTCTTTTGCCAAGGTTGTCAGAGGGATGTCACTGTGAAACGGATGAATTCCTCTCCTTCTCCAGGAATTTAAATGGAAATTAAATTTACGTTTTCTTCCTTCGATACTTTAGAGAGTGGTAGCTATGATAAATATCTGAGAGTACAGGCAGGGGAAACGGAGGCGCTCTATTATTATCTATCTGTGCTGTGGCAGTTGAGACACATCGATCCGGAGGATTAGTATTTCCTTTTGAATTATAGTATTGATTTTCTCTTCCATTCCAAATCACTTGCCTGAATTCACAAAATATTTACGATTAGGATTTATACTTGTAAAACACTCTCTACGGTTATTACTAAAGGATAGGTGCACGAGTCAAAAGCAAGTGAACGAGCCAACTGACTAATATAAGTAGGGATATGACCATGCAGTGAATTATTTCTCAATTCATGCTACAATTTACGCTATAGAGGCTTATAGACACACCTGAATGCAATAAATTCGCGAAATGTTTAAATATTTTACGATTTTACTCCATACAGAGCAACTGCTGCCAACGAGGGAGAGGTGTATAGGACATGACCCTGGCAATCATTCCATCCCTCCCATAATTCTCACAGTCAGATACAAGTGCATAAAAATGAGCTACAAAGACGTGGCTACTAATTCCATGCAGTCGGCACTGTGTGTCTATATTACTTCATTCAAATCTTTCAGACATAATTTCCATTTCATCTTGCACATCTGCAAAGGAACAAATTCTAGCATAAAACATGATTTCCTATTTATAGAAATATTCACTTAATTCTCACTGAGCTAAAACTTAGAAAGACGAGGAGATAATTATCTCCAATGCCAGTGGATTTCCTGACTAAGTTACTTAATATTGAAATGTAAGTGGATCTGGTGTGCTCAGAGATCAGTATCATCCCCACCCACCATAATAAAACTCACTCACTGACTAAACAAAGATGTTGGCGATAGCAATCATCTATAGACAACGTACAGAGTTAAAGAGGGATTGATGTATGTAGGAATGAACAATGGCCCCTCAACTACGTACAGCACGTAGAATTGATTGTGTAATGTATCTCTTCTGCTTTTTATCACTCACAGATCTGTGTTTAAAAGCAAGGAAGAGAATTAGAGAGGAGCAAAGCTGAAATTCAAGTCTTGGCCGTCTCATGTTTCTCCCTTCCCCATCCCAATTGCAATGCAACTTGACTCTTTCCATCCCTATTTGTTAGCTCTGAAAATCTGTGTGCAGTATTTTCTGGATTTTCACAAGTTATGCAATAATGCATCTGTTGTTAAAGGCATTAATGTCTATGGATAGCATCTTTGGAGGACTGGAATGGAATGAGTGATTAGAAGATTTGTGATTGTGTTACTTTGATCTCCTCCGTCCATCCATCAGTCACTCACTACGAATGAACTTAGAATCACTACAGTTAGAGAACCATCTCTCTCCTCCCATCCATTTATTCCTAGTTCAATTCTTTCTTATTTCTGTTGATGTTCTCGATGGCCTTTGCTTACTTGGCTGGAAGAAGACCTTCACCTTGACTCATGCATATACCTATATACACTGCACAAACTATACACTCTGCACTATCCACATACATTTATAACTGCTGTTAGAATTTCAGCTTCAATGCCCTCAACATGCAATACTAAGGCTTCTCTTCTCATCCTGCAATTGTGAACACTTATATACTAGAAGGAATGCTTAAAGTAGTCATATAAACTCATAACCGAGTCAGAAGTCCTTTCTGCACTTATCCATTCCTATACCAATCAAAAGATATTACTTTTACAACATTCTATTTGTGGTGGACTAAACTATTTATATTCATGAAAATGTCAGTCAGGAGGATTCTACACATCTGACACCGCAGATCCTACAGATTATTTTTACAACTGCTACTTAATTCTACCACTATGTACTGCAATTCCAATTAGCATACATTTACAGATACACCACCACAATTATAAACACTAAGTAGGTGGAAGTACCTACCTCAAATTTTTCTACTATTTTAACTTTCAAAAAATCTCTTCCTGATATATATCTGTTCGAGTTGAAGGGGAAATGAGATTATTGGGGATCAAATATAATTCTACTGAACAACATTCCAGATTTTGTTTATTACATAGCTGGCAAATAAAAATAATAACATTAAATCATCCAGTGTAATTTCAATGCTATCTGTAGTCTATGTACTTGTCCTTCTTACCTTCTATTTTTAAACATATGCATAAACTTTTCATTAGACACTGGGAATTGTAGCATACAAAGTATTAAATTTTTAACTGCTTTGACAATTTAATAGATTGTTGAATTGAGGAAATTATTAAATGGTCCACAATAAAAAAATTGAAACGCGAAAGTTTACTTTTGGCATCAGTCTCAACTCTGTGATGATAATTGTGATAAATGAAACTTTACAAAGCAAACTCCCTATACATTAAAAAATAAATGTGGCGGAAAATATTTAGAACGAAAAGTTCCGCAGATTAATGTCTTATATCTACCGAAGTAAACTAGGATTATATAAATAGATGAATACATTAAAACTACAATAATTAGTTACATACTTCATGCAAACGTCCTAGACATTTCTTTTACTAACTGCTAGAGAAACGCATTTTTTGTATGAATACCTTTAGATGCTGGGTCCCGTTTAACAATTACTCTCTCTATTGAAATTTCTCAGTATACACACCAATGAGGAAGAAATAAATGTCACAATTAGATTAATTTCATTGGCTGCTTCTTGAAAGAAGTGACTTGAATGATCGTTGACTTGAATGCACTTGAATGATACATTTTATCATAGAAAAAGCAGGAGCCTCAGTCACAATGTTTAGAATTTAATTTCATATCATGTAGTTTTAGTACACATTAATGTCCTTTGCTAGTTACTCGCTCATCATGATTCAACTGAACTTCGCACGTTCGTAAAAACAGAAATAAAAACCAACCAAGGGCATTGTACAGAATGAGAATATCCAGAAGCAAGTTGAATAGCTACTTTAAATATTCAAACCTGAGACTATTAGGTAACAAACGCACATCTGCAGAAATGTCCTCAAATTAATAGCACACTTTTCTAAAAGCGAAAATATTTCCCAATGCTTCAACAGACAAAGCAATTTGGGGCAATAAGATTACTCTCATGTTGTTACACATAAAAACGTTTCTTAAAAGTCAAATTATATGTAAATGCAACACAAATGAACACAATGTTTTATAGGACCGATGTCTGGGGCACCGATGAATGTCTCAAAGCACTTCACTGTGAAATTAAAGTTTTTCAAAGGAAACAAAGCTTTGTGCACAAAGTAATTCTTCAAAAATAAAACGAGAAATATTTTTTCGGAGAGGCTGATGGCCTTAACCAGTTTCTTAGCTTGGGAATTATCCAGCACTAATATTGTTATTCAGATATATTTTAGGATGACATGATGAGTGGAGTTCAGTATGAGATGGGCATGTAAGTAAAGAGCTTGTCTCACATGCAAATGTCTATAGAGCAAGAAGTGGAGGAAGAAGTGCGGATGTAATGTAGTTCACCTCGGAGCTGAAGCTTCTGCTATGAAAGACAAATACAGACTGAAGATGAGATTGGGAGAGTCACTAGACTTGACTGAAAACTAGAACTTGTTCTCTCTCAATTCTATAGCTCCTCTGAGTTTCTGAGTCTTCAACGTCTGTGTGAAAATGAACTAACAATAAGAGACTGAAGTTCGTTCGTATATTTAAGCGTGTAGCCAGCAAGGAAGCACGCATGCAGCACTGGAACACTATTATGCACTGGACACAATCCGGAGAAAATGCAAAACTTCTACTGTAGTCTACCATGGGAATACTATTGCTCAGATTTACTAAATTAAACTTGGATGTCCTATTTATTTTGCACTTTTAAAGTGGGATAAAAAAGACTGGGTCAATAAAAAAAGTCCTTGTACTTTCTAAAATCTTTGTGCAAACCGATTTATGTTTTATGTAGTTAGTTGCTCCATCATAAGTAACAAATTCTAAAACTAAATCAATGGATTGCAGTTATGTAAACTGTAATTATTTCTCTCATATTTTTATTTACTTGACGGTTTCTTGGAAAATTAATTAAAATAGATATAATTAATAAAAATATTGAGTAAAAACTGGAAGCTGTCAAAAAACTAATTTTACAGTAACAATTATACTGCAGTAGTGGTATAAAATTAATAAAGTAACAAGCAATATAGTGCACGAATATTTGAAATGATGTAATTTGGGATAACGTATTAACATGAATTTGCATTTTTTCATTATCATTCTCACATTTATTTTTCTATACGAGATGTCATCAATGACATTAGTGCTCCTTGAGTTTCCAAAACCATTACTCGTTAATTTATAATTATATTTCAACCTCTTAAGCAGGAGTTTGTGACGGTGCAA
>JAAAYG020028732.1:0-16057 GCA_009936455.2 Tomocerus minor
AGAAGAGTATAACCCAGCAAGAACAGAACGTCTAAATCGAGTGGAATCCTTGCCGCCACGGCAAGGGACAAGGGCTAGTAACAAACACGGCCGCCGGTAATTTTCACTTTTACATTCGTCAAGTTTCGTTTAGAAACTTAGAGAATTCAAATGAGCTTTGCATGTTAAAATTAACAAATGTCATATTGTAAACGATGCAGCCCAGTTAGCACCTTCAAAATTTTATGTGGTCAAAAAATATTCAAAATTCGATTGACTATTGTCCCATCAACTAGTAGTTTCAGCCATTCCAAAGTTTTACGCAAAACTGTGTACATGGCTTAAAAGTACCCTTCCCGTTGTGCAAAGTGAAATTGACTTCTTACTAACGTCACGTTCCCAGTGACAACCAGCAATCCGACTTTTTCACCGATTATACTTTTAGTCCTTGGTCTGCCACGTTAAATCAATGTGGGCAGTTACATAGTTATGGTTGTGGGCAAAACACTGTCTATCCCACGTAAAAACGATGCGAGCAAAATCCATTACAATTGCGTATCAAATGTTGTGTGGTAAAACAGATGGAGTCCTGCGCAGTTGATGCCCACATTAATATTACGCCAATATGTCTCAAAGTGGGATTTCTCTGTATGAGATAAGTGAGGACACATTTCGTATCTATAAATAGACTTTAGCACACCTTAACCACTAGAGTGGCGTGATAGCGATGTGCAAGTAGCGGGAGCTTACGTGTGTGAGTGTTTGGCTTTCGTAATTCACTAGGAGCTAGTATTTTTTCTTGGAAAAATAGTGGACGTGGGATGGGTGTGGAAAAATTTTCCATATCCAACTTTTTCCCGGCCAGTGAACAGGAGATAGTTAGTTTTTTACTCCGTCAGGCGCACCTACGTCGTAAACAAAGAATGGTCGGTTCCTATCTTAGCTGCATGCTACCATGTGATTGTATTAGGGAAGGATTGGCTGGCTGGGTCTGTTTTCTATTAGCTTGGAGGTGTGAAGTGAAGTCCATAAGCAGAATACTAATAGTAACCCTTCTATCTGTTCAAGGAACGCAGAACTCCGGTAGATGGCTGTTCTGTGTTTCCCGGCGGGTCGTAGCCACCTGGCATAGAGGTGGAACCCTATTTCTGTTCTTGCTGGGAACATGAGAATGTGGGTGTTTAAGGGTGTTATAGTAATGCAAATTCCTACTTAGAACAGACAGAGCTAACTCAAAAAGGACTCAATGATAAGTTACAAAGTGTAAACCAAACTAAAGATTGGTTCAATATCTAGGCCATCACTCGTTGTTTTTTCAAAATACGTTTCCGTTTTGGATATTTTTTTATCTTTTCAAAAAAGTGGCACGAATGGTTTAATCCAAATTGAAAGCTAACGAAAACGAATTTTCAAAATCCCACGAGTTATGTCCGAGGCAATTCTGGGGGAAACAATAATCAGTTTACAAAATTGAAATTGATTGGTTATTTTTTAGTTACTTCCATGCGTTTGAAATTTTGTAATTAGAACAGTACCAGCTGTTTCACTGCAGTTGTGAAGTTATGTCAACATTAGATTGAGAGCTCGCGGTCAGATAGCTAAACACCGAGAGAAATAAAACTTTCGATGAAACAGTAGTCTGAATTCGCTGCGAATAGCGTTGTCAGAGAGGGAGGTATAATACACCCTTAATATGACATGATAAATCTAAAATTCCGTGTCTGCGTGCGTAGTAGCGTTGGCTATCCTGATCGGCTGCACGTACAAGTTATAATACAACGAGCGAAGCCCTTTCTATTAGGTATATGAATTTGTACATACAAACATCCACATATCTCGACCATGTTAAATGCCATAATATTTCCTAAAGGAAAAGTTTACGTTGGCATAGTAATGTGTGGGGTGGGGTTTAAGAGTAGTGACCAGTTTTATATGCATTCACTAGGTTACATGTCCTATTTGACACGTTTATGAAGCTAAATATTACACATCTTAAAGACAGAACTCCCTACAAACCAAATTACTTTATTATTCGTAATGATAAAGTACATCTAGCATCTAGAATAATTAACATTTAGTTATTATCATTGGACTGCTGTGGCCTTTTGACCCACATTACCTATGCACACATCTTCTATTAAATGCCAAGAGCTAAAGATTTTGACCTTCAATAATCATAATAATACAACCACTAACCTCAGGTGTAATTTGGCAATAGGATTAATTATGCGCATCCCAATCAATCAATGTTCTAGTAAGATAGGAATATTATGTGTAGGCACCTGCATGCAGCAGACACCGCTTAAAGGTGAATGCTAAATCCTCGCATCATCTCCTTTTCAAAGCAGATCTCAGATGAGATATCAACTATTCCTCCTGTCTGTCTGGCTTCAGGTGCCACTTCTCTAAATGAAGCACCCTGCCTGCGTGCCTCTGATCGTAACAATAGTATATCTACATAACGAAGAAATGTAGCATGAGCATATATGAAATGGCTAAAATATACAGTCGATTCAAAATTAAATGTTCATAGATATGAATTTGGCGGTTTTATAGGTGGTTCTTTCATGCGTTCAATTTAGTATTTATCAACGGGAATGAATGTCGTCATGGATGTACTGTCGGATTCACATTCATATGCGGTTGTGCCTCGCAGCCTGTAAATCTGCTTCCCCCTATTAGTCAATTTATTTGAAATACACTCCTCCGATTGGGAATTACTGACAAATTTCTATATCATTTGAAATGGGGAGGGGAGGGGGTATTTATATGTCATTTATCTTACTATTACTATTGTCTATAAGATACCTCTAAAAATAAATATTTTGCATAATAATTATGCAAAATATTTTTTTTTTCCAATGAGGGGTTAATTATTAACCCCTCATTGGAAATCTTATGTCATAGTAATTACCAATCAGAGGAGTGTATTGATCAGAGGAGGAGGAGTGTTTCTAAATAAATTGACCAATAGAGGGGAAGCAGATTTACAGGTAGCGACGGAAACCGCATATGAATGTGAATCCGACAGTGCAGTGTATTATATGAAAACTAGAAGGGTACCCGTCCTACTTACTTATCGGCTTTGCCCTCCATACTTCCATATTGCACCCTTGCCTCCGCTCCGTATTGCCCAGGCACTTTTATAAATATCAGTATTGCCCAGGCACATCTCTGCGGTGGAATTCTCACGATTTTAAGTCATCTCTACCTTTTCGACAGACTTGCAGCGATTTTGTGTTAAGCTAGTACCGCTCAACGAATTTCCAAGTGTTAAAGTTTGTATACTCCGGTCAAGTTGTTCTGGGAGCTACCGTAGCGTAAGTAGCTTAAGAAGGGGTGGTAACTTTGCAAAATCCGGATTCAAGCAAAACGGCTTAGAGTAGAACAATGAGATGCATAATTTTGAAATCGCCCCATATCTTTCGAGGGCACCATAGCCAGCATTTCCAAAATTATAACGTCATATTAAAAAAATTTGGGGTTTTGTGGAGTGGGGATAATGCATAGCAAAAATGTATTTTGAATTTTCCGGTAGATTTAGAAGAAGATAGTTGTGACCATCAGCTCATGGGGCCTTCGAGTTTTTTTCTACTATTTTTTGATATTTTTTGCAACTCTACGTTTTCTCGTTTATTGGCGGAATCAGGATTTTGCGATTTTGCACCTAGAAAAGCTGCGACGGAGGTAAAATGGAACGTGCATGGACAATGGCTATACGCTGTTCAACTCAACTCTCCTTTAGTGTGTGTTGTAAAGTAGGCTTACGTTATTTGTACACACATCAATATTTTTAAACTTTATGGCGCAGTATCTCAAACTTCCTACCTACTTAAACTGTCTCTGTGATTCTACTCTGTAGATCGTACACTCCCCCTAACACACAGACACATCTGTGAATGTCCGAATTGTCCAGGCACTTCTCTGAATGGCAGTATTGCCCTGGCACTTTTCTGAAGATTATGATACACCAACTGAAGATTATGGTAGACCAACTGGGTTTTTGACATTAATGTCAAATACTCGAGTGTCAAAGGTCACAGATCGTTGAAGAGATATTTGGTCGAAAGATCTTGATGAGATCTGTCGATTGACATAAATTCAGAAAGTAATGGACATAATTCATTGAGCTTGGCAGTTAAACTTTCTAAACTGTAGAGAACATTTTGGGTAGCTTTCACCTAGTTCCCATTAGCAGGGGCAAAGATAGCCCCAGACGGGGGTAGCGCCTCCCACAAACATATTTTCTAATAAAATGTCACTGAAACTTCATTAGCAGATGAATTTGAACGTTTAAAAAAGTTTTTGCTATTTATCGAATTTCTGCCGATTTTGGGGCAATATTTTGCTATGTGCAGTGGTTTTGCAAAACTTCATCGAAAAGAACCAGCACCTTGAAAAAATTTGACCGAACAGAAACACTTATTAAGGTTGACACGATTTCCATCCCTGATTCAAGGAGAACGGCTTAACGTAGAGCAATCAACTAAACATTTTTGAAATCTGCCCATATTTTCCACTGCTCATATATTCAAAAATAAACTTCTGTATAAGAAAAATTTTGGGTTTTTTGGAGTGGGAAGAATGCACACAAAAAATATATCGCAATTTTTAGCGCATATTTAGAAAGACAAAGTTTCATAAGTCAGAAACATGTACCCTAGAGAATTTTTTTCTCTGTTTTGGTATTTTTTGCAATACATTGTACGTGTCTCCAAACTGTCGGAATCTGGGCTGGAAAATTTTGCATTTCCAATTAGACTCAACGCCACGGCGGCAAAGCGACATATAGTATGCTTATGGGAAAAACTTAAAATTCCTGTCACAAGGTATAATTTTTCACTGAATCCTGTAAAGTACTCCTTAAAGAGGGAACTTAATTTCCTCTTTATGGAAATGAACGACTCTGTCTGTCTTTTGTCCTGTGTCCTTAATTTCCATCTTCGATACTTTCCGTTCCCAATTCACTTCTCACCAAGCAAAAAAGATTCAATGACTTCACCCCAGTCACTTTTCTCTAACGTCGTTCCCCAATTCATGCCTTTCCAAGCAAAAAAGATTCAATGACTTCACCGCAGTCTCTCACTTACTTTGTTTCCCAATAAAAACACGGATTTTCGCTATCTCGTTCTAACTGTAATATAGCTTCTCTTAATGGAAATGACAGCCTCTGTCTGTATATGTTCCCTCTTTGTTACATTTGTTTACAACGGTTTATTTATGGTTCGCAAACTACAAAGTTTCATTCAATTGTGGCTACGCACGTCTACAACGAATTGTTTATCTCTAAGAAAGCACTTTTGACTTTACCTGGCGTTTGCATACCTTGAAGTTTCTTCTCTGTCTCCCAGAACTTCTGCAACTCGGTAAAGTACTTGTCCAGAATGAACACTTTGGAAAAGCCGATTGTGGCCATTTCACAGGGGCTTCCTAGTGTGTATCTTCCCGGTGTGCAGTCGCTCTGTGTCGGAACTGCTACTTATTCCGAACATGCAACCACAAATTCATTGACAAAACTTAAGATTTTTAACTGAGGAACACATGGAAGAATTCCTTGCACTTATCACTTATGCTGCCATTGTATTTTTTCTTCAGCGAACTACAAATTACATTATCATTATGTAAATCCTCGAGCACAGTAAAAACGTTGCCGTTGATTTTATTATTAAAAAAATACTACCGATGATTTATGAGTCAATGTCTGATCTCCTCCGCACACCAATTCGCCTACCCACTAACAACAGAAAACGACCAGAGGTCCCCACTTTTTCGAAATAGTTTCTAAGGGGGCCACTCGAAGAAAATTGAAACATGAGACGTCGCACACGCTGCCCATTCCTTATAGAATTGACACTTATATTATTATTAGAATAACGGTTATCAAAAATGTACAGGGTATTCATTAAGAAAGCATCGCACCGCCATGCCACTCCATATAGGCTGTAGAGCTCTACAGCCTTTCCAGAGTTGTTCTCATACAGACTTATTTGTATTGTATTGCGTCTTTTTGTGACTACTCACATCAAGAGACTAATCTTTTATATTTATATCGTATTAGATTTGAGACTAATTAACATCAATATCTTTTTATTAATCTCATCAGCGGACTTTAGCCGATTTCGGAGATATTGAATTTTAAATAACCAAAAAGTACTGATAACCATAGTTACCTCTGCTTTAAAATTCAAAATCTCCAAAATCAACTTAAGTTAAGATGATGAGACTAATAAAATTCGAAGTCAAATTTTATTCTCGATATTCTGAAGCCACATTACCACCATTCTGTTTTCCGTATATTTCTAAGGATTTTGCATTGGACGAATTCCTAGAGCGGACACTGTAGGCAGGAGCCAATACACTCTTATAATATTATGGGAAATTCTAAATATCAAATAAATCGGCCAAAAAACATTTAAAAAGAATAATTAATCGATTTTTATCATAATAAATTTTTTTGGGGGGGGGGAGCATAATACCCCTCAAGGGCTAACTTCATCCCCTTTCGTAGGATGTGTCTGAAATTTATACCGAATATATATTTTTGTTATAGAAGCTTAACTGGAAATTTTCATTCCCAAATTCCAACTACTTTCTGAGATATACTGTTTTAAAGCTCCCTTTTTGCCAATTTTTGATATAAAGTTAAACATTTTCGGCCATGTCAGTCCATATTCAAGAGAAGAGTGCAGAGTGAACGGCAACACAGGAGGGAGCTCAGGGGTATCTGCATGTATCACAACCCATTCCCTGCCCTGTCTAACTGCACCTTTCTTGGCTGCAAAAGGCTTAACGCAAAAACTCCTTACTTAATCCCATTCTCTCGTGGATCCACTCAGGCCAGGGCACAGAACGGGCAAATTTTTGACTTTTTGCCGTATTGCCTTTTTGTTTGCATTTCTGCCTATCAAAATTAGCAAAAAGGCGCCTTTTTGCCTTAAAATTGGGCAATGGGAACTCCCAATAATATAGGCTTTCCCATTACGGACCAGCTACATTTCAAATTGAATGAAAAATGTACGGACATGCAGTGGAAACAACAATTAACAATACGTGTCTCTCGGCCGAAGAAGGGCTTGTGCTTTTTAAAATCTAATTGCCAACAGTTTACTCCCCAAGGTAGGTACACATTTTGCAGGTTAAAGTACATAAATTCAGACTTACAGAATTGAGCAATGTAAAACATATAAACATTTCCATCCAGGTTTCTGGACACTGCCAATTTATGGGAAGGGAAAAAAATTAGCGATAATTGACCAAATACAGTACTTTTACAAATAAAAGCCTAATGCATATGAAAATGCATTCTGCATTCTCCCGTCCATAGTTACATTCAAGTTAGAGCACAGCGTTGAGACTACAAATAGAGGCTATTTATATTTGTATTGTGTTTCTAGTTAATCTAAATTATGCGAATGATATCTATTATTTTATGTCATAACAATTGAAATGATATATCTAATGAGAAAATCTCTGTTGTAGTTAGTTCTGTCTTATCATGCTGAGGTATGTCAATAGAGGAGTTCCACAACTCTTAAGCTCTTTAAGGAGAACTATAAACGATTTAGGCATATTATAAAATATGCGATGAAGTTTAAAAGTGAGGGTGCAAATAGAAATTGCGTAGCACTAGTTTGCGCTAGTGATGCAATGTATTGAAATGAGTGCTGAGTAGAAAACACAACACACAGTAGATGCATATACTCTTCTTGCTTCCGCAACTCTTGTCGCAGGAAATAACCAAATTTTGACATAGAAAATTTTCCTGTCCTTCCGACAGCGACAGTAAGCGTGCAAAGCTGCAAAAAATATCAAAATAAAAGAGGGAATTTTTTATAGTACAGGGAACTGACTTTTGAAACTTGTCTTTCTAAATATATGATAAAAATCAAAATACATGTTTTGAATGCATTTCCCCCACTCCAAAAAACCCTAAATTTTTCCTATACAGAATTTTATTTTTGAAAATGTTGGAACCTGATGCTCTCGAAAAATATGAGCAGATTTCAAAAGTGTTTATTTCCCTGCTCTACATTAAGCTGTTCTCCTTGAATCCGGGATGGAAATCATGTAAACCCCTCCTTAAATGCTGTATTCCCGCGGATTTTTAGTTTTTAAACAAAAAAGTTCGGCCCGAAAAGAAAGTGTCCTTATCTTACTACAGCGGTCGGGCCGGGCCGTTGCCCAATTCTATTTTAGGTGGGCGGAGCGAAAAAGCGATCGATCGCCAGTTGTGGAACTCGTCTATTATTTATCTCTGTAAAAGCTAATTTTATTGTTGTAATATATATTTTTTCTGACAGTTAATCAGTGTGTTTTCAACAGCAATTAACCAGTATCAAGGCTTTATTATTGTACATTGGGGGTTCTCCTTCTCTAGGGTCCGTAACCCCGCAACGACTTAAAAACCGCATGCTCCTTAACTTAACAAGATTTGCGGAGAATTCCGTAAACTTGCAAAGAATTGCTATGGAAAACAGTTACAAAATCGCTTACGAACTTGCGGATCGAAATCATAGCGGTAGTTTCGTAAGTGTTTTGTAAGACAATTTTTCATTTGCAATTTTCGAAAGACAGAAGTTTGTCCTTCCGTTGCTAAGAGTTACTTACCGTTTTTCAGTTACTTACAGTTACAATTACTAAATTACAAAAAAGTGTTCTCCTTGTTTAATGCTTTTAAAAGTTAAGGAGCTACAAGTTTCCCTGGTTGCTAACTTGCGGAGGGCGATGGAGTACAGCCATTATATTGCTAACTAATAAATGGTCTCATAATGAAATTACATTCTCAAAGTACCCTGCCTGCACTAGGGAAGGCTCCTGCCTTCTCTAGAGCATAAACCACCGCCGGTGGATTATCGTTCATTCTTCCAATTTAGACACTCTGATTTGGGAAAGCATAATAACCATTTTCTTCATCCTCATACAACATTCACACAATTGTAAAAAAAAAATAAAAATGAAATAGCAACATTATGTACGTATAAATAACTAAAATAATGTTTTTTGAGTATATTTGAAGATAAAAGTTAATATTTCAGTGTTATTATAGCAGTTTTTATACTTTTTGTTTAATTTTTTAGTTTTATTCCACTCCATTCTTTGATTTCCCAATTTCCCACCCCCTTGGCCTTTTGATTCTCACTGGGAAATTGCGAAAATTCACACTTTTCAATTTCCCAGTCGAAACCATGCGGCTGGAAGTAAAATGGAACGGACATGGACAATAGGCAGTTTGCGGGGACCAAAATTTGTACAGTTTATAGAGTTTATAAATGACAGCGACGTCACCATAAATCCTATAAGTAACAGTTTGCGTGAGATTTTATAAAATTTATAAACGTGGAAAAAGATATTGAATTTATAATATTTATAAAATAATTTATAAATTCTATAAGTTGGGACTTTTCGACTTATAGCCAAGTTGACAGGCTAAAGTGACGTCAATTTCAACCCATAAGTGCTATAAATTTTGCAAACTTTATAAACCTCTAATCGCCGCAAACTATGACTTTATAAACTTTATAAATCGCTGAAAATTGGCTTATATAAACTTTATAAATTAATGCCAACGCAAATTAACTATTCCTCTTTAGAGCGCCAACTGACATTATGGGCAACTACAGACAATAGGATGAACGTGGGACACAGGGCATGAAAAGGGCAACTTTTTGACTTTTTGCTTGCCTTTTTGCCCATCAAAATTGGCAAAAAGGCGTTTTTTTGCCTTTTTGCTTTAAAATTGGAGAATATCGGTTTTTAAGTCGTTAAGAATATAGGTTTTTCCAGTAAATTACGTACCAATTACATTCGAAATTGAATGAAAAATGTACGGACTTGCAGTGGAAACAACAATTAGCAATATTTTATTGACTAAAACCGAAATTCAGTTACAGTAACAATTGGATCTTTAGTTCCTTGAACATTACAGATGGAGGTAGCCACTGCAAAAAGTCAAAAAGGCAGCAAAAAGTCAAAAAAGCGCCGTTTTGCCTTTATCCTCCCAAAAAGGCAGCCCTTTTTATTCCTTGGTGGGGCACAGGGATAAGCCACTCCCACATCGACGTGTATTAACTCACACTAGCATATATGAGGATTGGATGAAAGTATACCTATATTACCTATAATAATCGAAGACTAATGCATAATGGAATACATTAGGCAACTCTTCTAAAGTTACGGTTCCTGTCACCCATGTCAGTAAGCGCTGCACTGTTGACGAAGTCTTCGTTTTATTTCAATTTCAGCCACAGTATCCGTCTTCCAGCCTAACCCTAAAAAAATCCATGGCTGAACATACGCTGATGTAACAACAGTCAATAGAACATGCACAAAGAGGTTGGAATTAAATACTGCTTCTAGAGAAGACATATCAATCTTGAAATTATGACACATGATGTACCACGGTAAACCGAGGAAGCAATTAATTCCATTTCATCGCACCATTTACCGTAACCAATCAACCTTACCGAAAGGGTTAAAGAAAAGGATATGCCCTCTCTATAAGCCGTATTTAATTCCAACCTCTTTGAGCATGCAAAACTTACTGGATCCTGGGGTATCATTCTCCTAAACTATTCCAGTCCCACCCTATAGTTGAGACTGGCTTTGAAATTAGGGTCATTCTCGAAATAAATTCTACAATAGGATTTTCTGAAATGAGTCCTAAATATGTAGTTGCTCTTTTTCATTTCTAAAGTTAGGATCAGCATAAAATAGCTGCAAACAACATTTGCATAAGCTACGAAATTGTCGTCGTCTGTGGTACTATAACCAGTGTACGATTTCTCCCACTTTTTGGCTTAATTCCCACCCGGGAGAAATGGGAGAAACTCAGAATACATGAAAAATTTCGGTGGGATTTTTGGTGGGATTAATATTTACATTTGTATTTGAATCAGATTAAGTATCAAAGCTTTATTTTTCAAATAGTAGTTTTATAATTATTCACTTAATTAAAAACAGCTTCTCCCATTTCTCCCATGGGAGAGAGTACACTGATTATAACAACTGCCTGACTCCATTACCCTTGACCTTCCCTTGGCCCAAGCGAAGAGGTAGACAGTGGCTAATTAATAGCTAAGTCATAATACACTCGATGGAATTTCTATTATATATATACCCATATCCATGAACACCACCTTGGGATTTTCCAATTGATGTGCGAGAACGATACCCCAGAGGGTATAATACCTATTCAATTATACAAATTAGGATCGGAAGAAGGTAGGCCGGGCCGCAATCGGCAGCTAAACTTTTTTTTAATAGAAATCTCCGAGAAATAAAGGTAACGATGGTGCCGGAGGAAAGTAACCGGGGCGCGGGGGTTCATACTACACAAACAATGTTCTATATTTGGGAAAGTATCAGAATCGGTCAGAATAGGAATTCTAATTCGATTAAAACTAATTTCAACGTTCTACGCAGCATACATATTGAACAAATATGGGTTTATAACGCGGTTTCGCAACGAAAATTCCGAATTTCGAAGAATTAAAAAAAGATAAAATATAGATAGCATTGATTTTCATCGATTTAACAAAAAATCCCGATTTTTTTCGTCTATCGGCTTTGGTGGTGCTGGGGTCGTAAATATATGGGTTCCACTGACCCCACACGTTCCCACAGATATTTTAAAAAGTGGTGACCATGATAATAGAGTGGGTAATGGAAGATTTTTGTGCTCGCCTCGCTTCCCAATTTTCACTTCAGTCCAGACAAGCGGAAAAAAATCGCTTGAAAATTTTTATACTTGCTTCGCTTATACAAAACGATTATGGCAATTAAAAAGCACATCGTAGATATCCTGTTCAAAGTTACCAGTAGTGGCGGTAATGGGATGATTTTCCCAGGCATTTTTCGTACTAATTACGTAATATCAAACAATAAGCAGTCAGCAGGATTAATGTAATACAAAAAAAATCATGTAGTTTTGTCCAACAAGGAAATATTTAATTATATTTTTGATGACCACATCATCGAAGGAAGCAAAGCGAAATGTTTGCTTCTCGTATCCACGTTTCGGAAGCGAAAATAGACTCATTGCTTCGTGGAACGTCAAAACTTTTTCTGTTGCCAGGGTAAAGCCGTTTAGAAGAGAAGCGATGGCAAAATTCTTCAATTACACACTCAACGTTGTGTCATTCTACTATGTAATGCATGTGTCATGCTGTTTTGAAGACGATCTGAAATAGTTGCGCCAAAACTGGCGGCCCTGTAAAAGCAAATTCCTACCCACCACGTCAGTAGGCCACTGTCTATAGACAATGGCCTACTGGGTAAACGTGCTAGGCTGTAGGCTTCCGCCGCCCTACAATTAATATGCGTAGCACGTAGCACCCTTAGATACTATTTGGAAATATTGGGGCCCTGGTCGTTTTCTGATTTTGGGTGGTCGGGGTGGAGGATCATATCCGAGAAATCGGCTCAATAGTTACTTATGACTATGACTGACAGCAGCAAGAAGATCAGATTGGAAATGGAAAACATTCACTCGAAACAAAAACAAAAGTTTCTGTTTATTATCTGTTGATTTCCCTATAAATCCATTCGTTTGGTACGTGTTACGTAGGTAGCAAAACCATAGATGTGCCCACGAAGAATTAACTGGTAGTCGATCATGTATCGTACGATAACACGATAGTTAAGACTCCTTGGATGTGCCCTAATTTACGTTTCCAGTACAATCCAGTCACGACAAACTACGGAGTGACTACATCAGAAGCGTGTCGTAATGCCTAGTCACTAGTGCAACACTGGGTCAAATCTCGGGAATCCAGGGAAGAAGTGAAGCCTTCGATGTTCGAGTGCAATAGTCGTGAACTAAACTCACCTCACTCTTTTCATTCCTCATCCAGTCACTTTGTTGTTTTGCGAACTTACAAACACACCTCAGTCAGAAAAATTACGGTCTTTCCGATCGTGTCTGATACCAACACTTGCATCTACGAGTCGAAATCCAACATTTTGATGTCGGTTGTATCAACTTTTCAGTTACATTTTAATGTCCCAAAAAACCAACGCAAAAACTGCTGTCTGAGTCACCCAAAATAAATTTCTAGATCGAATAGAGTTTTCCTTGAACAGAGTGAGAGAGATAAAGAAGGATGTCTTGCAGTGGAGACGAGGTAGGCCAACGAACACAGTTGCAATCCAGTCTTACCTGTCGACGTGAAATAGGAAACTGATCGTGAATCTTTTCTATCCTCCTGTTGTAGCACAGCAAAGAGGAGTAGACTGGATAATGGAGTCGAAGAAAACCTGCTGCAGGTGCGTTATAATAGAAATTCTTTTTTATACTCCTTCTTCGCATCTACTGTCATATTATGTACCGAGAAGGAGGCTACTAAATGGTTGATGTTATATGCATACGATCTGCTATACCTACGCTTAGCAATAGTTTGTGTAGTAAAGCCTTGTTTCACTTCCACGACGGCTACAGGTTGTAAGTACATGATGTGAAGGGAATGCGTGCACCTGACCCATACTAAGCCAAATCTAAAACCCATCATCAGCAGAGCAGCACAACAATCAACTTGTATTTTGTATACTTATAATATTATATGGTATATTGAGCTAGGACTAGACCAGGACTCAAGACAGCTATAGCTTAAAACTAACCAAACGGTATGCGGTACCCATTAACCATCACATGCTGCACTCATTTGATATCTGCTGTGCACAGACTAGCCCAGCCATTCGTGGGCGGCTTCTAAGCTAATCTGTACCCTTAAAGAAATATGCCACTTGAAAATTTAGTTGGAAATGGAGGGAATTATTGACGAATACCTTACCAAGAAATCTTTCTATTTACTCCACCCGATGAAGTACGTACAGGTAAACCCTCACACCGCACGCAACACTGCCAGTACATGTTGAAAAATATTAAACTTAAGGTTACCTCAATGCAATGATACGTAAAACACTCATTTTGCAGCCACCGGGGGAGGGCTAAAACAAATTCCTAAGACTTGCCCTCGGGACAGGTCTCCTTGATTTTTTGAAATACTACATTTCGAAACCGGGGGTGCGCCAAATTGAGGATTTGCACGTTTTTCGTAATATTTCAAAACTTCTATCATTGTTGATATGTACTCTGCCAGAATTTTACTACAGGGGAAAAATAATATAATCTACTACCTATGCACGAAAACTAAAACGCTCAAAGTGAAAACTAATATTTTGGGCATTAATATTTCACGACAATGTCTGCAAGTAGTACCCTGAGATAACTGGAATCTCCGAGGATATCCTACAACAGAACATTAATTTTAATATGGTAGCGAACACTTTGATGGGCGGTAGGCCAATTTTCGACAAATAAAACATGCATGTGATACCTATAAATAAAATAAAATAATATAATATAATCTTAACTTTCAGGTCACTGTACATAATTCTTCTTTCCCAAATATAGAAGGAAAAAAACGCCATTCGTGCCGACGTAGAAAGTTTGACAAATGTCATTGATATGTAAAGATTTTTTAATGGTCGAAATTACCAATCAATGCGTTTGTCCTTCCTTAGTGAAAATTTAGTATTTCAGTCAGAACATGCTAAACTTCAACTAACTTGGCTGACAGACACATAAAAGGTTCAGAAACACATAAAATATTTCTTAACTTATGTACTTTGAGATAGGATGTAATTGACTTAAAATACCTCATGTTGAATGTGTGGAGAGATGAATTGCTACCGCAATGAGCGGTGTTTCTATATTTTTTAGCTCTCCGCAGTAACATGATTTGGCGCATGTGCTCTCAATCATTGAGGCACCCTTAAGGTAAGTACATATATGAAAGTAGCACTGTTTATTAAGCCGTTAGCAAGCCGTTATCTAGCCTAGTCGTTAGCAAGCCGTTATCAATCCTAGTCGTTAGCAAGCCGTTATCACGCCTAGCCGTTATCAAGCAAGCCATTATCAAGCCTAGCCGTTATCAAGCAAGCCATTATCAAGCCGTTATCAAGCCTAGCCGTTATCAAACATGCCGTTATCAAGCTTAGTTGTTATCAAGCCAACGTCTACCCAGCTTGATAAGAGCTTGACAAGAAAATCTTTGCACAGAGGTGGACCTTTACAAATTTTGTCGTATTTCGTAACATACAATGGTACAGGCTACATTAGGGTACCCTAGGTTACTTTTATTGACCTGTAAAGGTACCATAGGTAATATTAAGGAAGTTATTGCTTAAATTAGGTTTTAGCTCACCCTAGGAGAGCATATAGAATCACGCATTCTGTCTGCCCGTACGTCCGTTAGCACGATAACTCTTATGGATACACTCGATAAAATGGGCACAATCGGTTCACAGATTACCGAGATAGCGGGCGCTCACTTTAGTCCTTTTTAATAGTCAATGTATAGACATTGTCACTAAAGAGTTTTCACTGGAAAGATAAGGCAATTAGCGAATACAATGGATTCCTCGACTACCATAAGGTTACAGAACGTGAAGCTTCGGGCAGCCCCCACCAATATTTTCACACGTCACAATATGCAATGCATAGGAATGGCTATTAATTTCATCGATGTGAAAATATTGGGGGAAAAATGTTGATCATTTCACGAAGTTTGTATGTAAAAACGTTTTAAATCGTAAAAAAACAACGCATATATTGATTTAAAATCGACATATTTTGGGCAACTCTTGTTTTCATCGTTAATCAAGATGTTCATCAAGAGCTGCACTACGTAACTTCAACCGATTAAACTGTTATTAGGGTTAAAGGTAATCAAAAGATAAACCTGGGTTAACCCAATATTTTTGCTCATTCTGTAAGAAAAAAATAAACCGCTTAACTTTTTCTTAGTTAAACCAAGGGTTAAACTCTCGTCAATACTACATATCCTAGTAACTGCGCAGACCTAGTAAGCGAATGGGGCCATGGACAATAAATTCTTTGCAACTCACCACGGTAACGTAAGGTACGGTCATTAAAGCACCACTTCACAAGTAAATTCGGTCCTGACTCAGTAGACTCGACGATGAATTGGCAGGGTAAATGATACTTAAGGGGGACACTTGCGGGCGTTTATGTCATTTTCGCAAATCGAGCAATCCTCTCATTTTCGGAAAATCTCCA
>JAAAYG020028764.1:0-16053 GCA_009936455.2 Tomocerus minor
TATAATAATATAGCCATATCATATAATAATATCTATAGTCCTTGGCCATATATGTATAGCTTTTGATACAAGTTGAGGCAAGTAAATGAAGTTTACTTAAAAGAAACTACACAAGAGGTCAAAAATATTTTCTGAATCTTAAGGAATATTTTAAGTTTGTTGAGTAAAGTGCTAATAATATGGCCAAAGACTGTATATTAGTCATTTATGGAGTAGGAGAACATGCCCCTCCTGCTGTGGTAGGGGGCCAAATCGCCAAGATTTATTCTGTTTCGAAGTTTTCGACTTATTTTTATTAGAGGACCTATTGTGAAAGTTTCAATTCAAAATATTTCATTGAAAATAGAGCTGCTCTGAGGCTACATTAATCATTAACGTACATTAAATATAATACAATCTACGTATATTTCATAAGAACATGCTACGTAATATTAATAATGTTATATTTTAACTATTGGATTCTGGGTTCTGTGGCTCACTTTCTGATGGAGCAATGAACTACCGAAATAAATTCTTGATTTTGAGATACAAAAGTGAAAATAGTACATATTTAGTTTAGAATCATAAATTCCCGTTTTCGGAAAACTTTATATCATTACGGACTCTAAAATAAAAATGAGCTCATATCTACAAGGTAGTCAGTCCTCGATCTCTATACAAATGATGTATGGTAATAAAAAGCATGTCTACAAAGAATTTAAATATTCTAAGAGAGTACCATAATTAAGCTGCTGACTTGAGTTTGAGCTGGTATCCTTTATCAATCTTCGGTTCCAATACCAGACAAGTCTGTTGCAGATTGCATAACTACATCAATAAAAGGATAAAATTAAGCATATTTGCTTTCATTACAAGGACACATCTACCAGCTTAAATAATCGAGGGATTTTGTATGACTTACCTGAAGTCTGCGTCGGCATCAATAGGGACATCATAAAACGATTGCTTACTTAAAGTATGATAGTAATACTCCCGATTTTGAGATCGTGACCAATGTTTTATCCATGGCTCTAATTTATATACATGAAAGGAGTTTTTACATATCTCATCTTGCTTCAACACTTTTGAATAAATGAGTTCAATTAAATTCATTTATGTATTCGTACCTTTTGTCATTTTAAGGAATAAGAGACCTGCTGGTTGATAAACTGGGGATTCTGTCTCCAAATCCAATGGACAATACACATCTTGGCATTTAGGATCTTGTAAAAACTGCAGTCTGATAAAACATTTTCATTTTTGAAGACTATTAGAAAATATCTCATCCGACATAGTTAATAAAAAGAAGAAAATGAAAGTTCATTACTTTGAGATAAAATCTGGCAAATACTCTTTTCCCAATTTGATAAAACTTTTCACTTTCACAGGAACCAAAGAATTTCCCTGGTCATTTTTTTCCTTATTCACCGCTGTGGCGAATTTCTCACATAATCTAATTCTGAAGCAATTTTATGGATTATTATTCCAGTTATATGTTAATTTTATTATTATTTAAAAGTATTGAAAAATATGCACTGAGACAAAACCGGAATAAAAGCAGTAAAGACCGAAATGAGAACTCAAACCTGGTATCAAAGTTTTCATTCTGAATATTTATTCCTCCGAGCATGTATCCATCAATGATGTAGAAAGCTGCACGATTCTGTTTCCCAAATACAATTTCTCCGTAAACTAAGGTGTTTTTGGGCATCTCAAAAGTAATGAAGTTTTCTCCAATTGCAGACCATTTGTTTCTGTAGCCGCTATCATATTTTGATATCGCAGAGCGGCCATTAGCTGTATGAGCAATCACGAATGTCAGCAATACACATAATATTAAAGTTTGCAATCGGCTATTGAAAATGGTGCATATAAATAATACTATATGAGGTAGGTACCCAAATAAATATGTTATGTGAAGTAAACATTTTACTCTCATAATAACTGTATGTTGTTTATGAATGAATGTTCATGATTGGAATCCAAAAAAGACTTAGTTACAAGAGGCAGAGATAATTTCAGATCCCCAATTAATTAGGATAAATTTCAAAGTCAAAATGTACTAACATTTGTAGAAAGTACGATAGAGTCTTGATTCAGGACACTCAATCGGTGTACAGACCCAAAAGTATGGCGATTTGACGCTAGGTCTTAAATTTCTAGCTGTCAAAATAGTATCTTCACTCTTTATCAAACCTAAATGAAAAAGTGAAAAGAAGTTCACAAATAATTTTAAAACATTTCAAAGAAACCGAATACTTTAGCATTTCTAATCCTGTATTTTGATGAAAGTTCATGTTTTATATCAAGAATGTCTAATAATCACATGCCATTGCTTGATTATATATTTATAGATTACCCTCCATGACGTTTTCTGTTAAAAGGTCTCCAACATCTATGGGTATCATATCTACTTTCCATGCGTCCATAAATTTTTTCCTAGTTTCCCATTGACGAGTTTCTTTAAGGTCTTGCCTTTTGTGGAAGGCTATAATTTTCTTCAGTCCTTCGATTTGCTCTATTCCAAAGCTAGAAAGCGTTTTAAGGTGATGAATTTGAAAATTCAGATCAAGTAGGGCAGCAGAGATGTCAATTAACATGCCAAGATGTATTACATTATAAATTAAAAAATTACTTGTTATTAGACCGATAGATGTAGGTGTAGAAATTACTTGCTTTATTCTTCAATATTTCCAAATCCACTAATTCAGTGATTGTTCTTTCTTTTCCTTCTACCGATGAAATAGATTGCAATTCCCACATCCTCTGATGACATTTCTGGAGGTATGCCAAAATAGTATCAACATTTTGGTTGGAAAATTTATTCATGCAATAGAGATAGCGCTCTGAATTTGCCGGACGACTGGTGACTGGTTTATGGACAGCAACTCTTTCAAAGCAAAGATTGAAAAGGTAGATCAATCCAACACTGAAGGGAGTAAAAATGTCAAAAAACTTGCATATGAAATGGCCACCTGTAATAAACACAACGACATCACTTTGTAGGAATGTACAGTAACGATTTTAAGTTTAATCAGTTAGGTATTGAATTTTGCATCAACCTGTTCTTACGATTGAAAGTGCAATCAAGCATTGACTTAAATAAATCTGATGGCTAAGAATCTCTTGGATATTTTCTTTTCCTTCAACAGAAAATCCCTAGGATAAAGAAAATCCTTTATTGCATCTGCTATTTAATCATGTAGCGAATTACATTGAAAATTAAAGGAATTCTTAGGTACCCCATCCGCCATCATGAAATGGACTCCATACCCTCCGGTGTTATTTAGTACGTGATTTACAAAATATTGTACATTTTCCGGATTATAGACATCTCCATCACTGTTTGGATAAGGGCCTAAAAATGTAAAGAAGTTGACAGATGCATACAATCCTATTTCTTACATAAAGCTTCAAGATGAATCATTATAAGTAAAAGTTCATTGAAAATCCCTAGGAATGCATTTTCCTTCCATTTTATCATTGAATTCAGAAAGTTATTAACTGAAAAATTATGATTCCGATATAATGTAGCTACTAACCATAAATTGTCTCGAAAGTTTCTGTAGATGCAACTTTAAATGTTCTTAATTTAAAATCACAATCTCCCTTCAGAGTAAAACCAAAACCTTTCGCCAACCATTTCTTTCTGTGCAGGATGTACCTGAAAAAATGCACAGCTATGAGAAACTCATCATATCAGTCATATCACAAGGCCGTTGTGCTAGGGCTTCTCTCTCCCTTTTCTGTAACTCAGATACATATATACCTATATATATAAATAAATGGATATGAAATAGGTACTCAGTAAATCCTCCTGGTCCCGCACAAACATCGGCAAAGTACATTAAATCATCTGTTATGTCAGAACTTTGAAATTTTGTAATTTTGAAATCCAATACTGAATCGATATTGGCCATCTTCATTGCAGCTCTGTTAATGAAGATGCCCTTTTTAATTGTTTCGTAGGGATTGGACCTTGTTCTGGCATGGAGTAACTCCCTTGGCTTCATATCATCTAAAAGAGTCTAGGGGAAGAGAAAATAGAAAGTTTCATTGTATTAGCCTGTAGACTAGATAACTATATGGTAATGCATGCAACTTTGTAACTTTATTTAGAATAGCTACATAACAAAAGGTAATTAATTACAATTGTTTTCACTTTTGTAGTTTTATGGGCTAGATTTAATTTGTACCTTTAATCTGAGAATTTCTCTAAGAGTAGATGCATTGCAGAAATTGGTTTCATCCTCAATTATCAATTTTTTATCGCCTTCTACCACCCCAGACACAATTGTAAGAACATCCAAATGATGATCTTTAGGAATCCAGTTTACTTCCTTTTCTATTGTTTGCTGTGACAGTAAAAGAAGGAGCTTGTAAATTCAATACTTAGCTAAAACACTCTGTAGCGTAGGGTATCAAAGAGATTATCTCACTTCTTCTTCAAAAGTCCAGTCTGTGTTTTCGAGTTCATATTTCCTCTGAAAGCCCAATCCCCTTCCGTCGTTTTCACGCCCTGCATCTACAGGATTTTCAATGCCAGTGGCTTTAGAGCCTAAACCTTTTCCCGGTACATATCCAGTCTTCAGCTGTAAATATACGTCACATTAGCTCATAAATTTGTCACATTGGCTCCTTTAGGACTTACCATGAGCTCTTTAGCCTTTGGATCCCATTCATCTACTCCTCTTGTTTCTAGCAATTTGGGTTTTGTTGTTGCTCTAGGCCGTAAAACCTCCTCAGCACCTTCCTCTTCTTCTTGGGCCTTGACAAAACTTTGTTTGTACACTTCTGGCACTTTTCTTTTCGGCTGTCCTTGCTCTTTTTCCCAATCAATTGGCTCATCATTGGAAAATTCCGTTTTCCTCCTCTTAGATTTATTTTTAGAAACACCAGAAATCTCTTGCCTGGATTCCTCTCCTTTTCCATTACCGTAATCTTTATTTCCTTCCGAACTGGAAGTATAGTTATTATATCCATGATTTGCTATTCTTGGCTTTGATTTTTCCATTTATATGCTTGTCAAAAATATTTACTTAATTTAATAATGTTGACCGTAGAGAAAAGTAAAAGTGAAAATAATAATCAATTGAAATAGAAATTGTGTTTATTGTAGTAGACAAGGGAAATTTTTAGGAACACATATGTGAGTATTCTATTGCATAAATCTTGTGTCTTCATGTAACAAGTACATGGGCACGTAGCACATTCGTTTACAAAGGGTAAATACTTGTATTTCTTTGATTCATGAGTAATTCGAGTACTTTTGTCACCCAACACATGCATAATAATTTTTATCGCCGATTCCTATTAGCACTATGCAATAAGTTACAAGTCACAACAATGCATGCATATCAGTAAAATGCTCGAGATAAGATAAAACATCAGTTCATAATATTAACTGTACAGGCATGCAAAATACATTAGCTGAGTCACAATCTACCCGTGTAGTTGCTACCTATGCACAAGCATCACAATTTCACAAAGCATTGCATAATAATACACAATAACAGCTATTCTTTTTACTCAGCGAAGTAAGTCTTTTTTAATGTGGAGCAATAACAAAGAGCATAGTTAGATTCATTAGACTGATCCATGTAAAAATTTTCTTCAAGTCCACAAGTGCCATGGCCATGTCACCACAAACCGCGTATAGGATATCTTCTCCATATTTATTTGAAGTCGCCAGAATAGCAGTAACCTGAAACTGGCTATTGGCAACTGAACTTTGTAATCTAAGTTTATAATGTAAACATTAGCATCCCAAGAATGCTGGTTTGCAATATTTAGCTAATAAATATAATACACTCTGCTGAAATATTTTGTGCTCTTCTTGCATTATGTCATATTATATAGATAGATGATAAATATTTCTGTAATGTTAAAACTGCGTATAGTGTAAACATCTCGAATAAAGTATTAAAGTAAAAAATGTGTGCGCGTAGAGTTCTTTATGCATATTTTAATGTACTGTGTATTTGTGAGTACATTAACCGTTATTATTGTATTAATGAATGCAAGCCTCATCAATTTTTGTTTTTTTGATGTAGGATCTATTATTCATTGTAAATTATTGCATTTTGCGTTTTTGTTGAATTTATAAAACTGTTGATCTAAATTCTACAATCAGATTCCTATTGGTTTTCATGATTCTGTGACTTGTATAAATACTGTGAGGACTTCATCTCACTTTACAATCAATGTGATTCTGAGCTTTACCTGCGTATTTATTTTAACACTCTTTTAAGGCGAATGATTTCATAGGGTGCTACAAGGGTTTTATGTACATAAAGACTAATAGCTACTTGTTATTGCTTTTTTTAGACTAGCAACCATTACGGCTTTTCTGTACAAAGCCGCATCACTTACAAAATGCGATTTTTATATTTCTTGATGTCGTTAGCACGTAATTATTTTCATATCTGTATTAGGGATTGTATAAATACACATGGAGGAAGTACTAGAACGATATTTCACATGTAGTAGGCATTAGTGATGCTTGCGATAGATTAGATAGAATGCTTTTGTACTGAAAATTGATGAACTGTGTGTAAATCAGTCCCAGATTAGTCATCTACTTACACTGCTCAATAAACTAAAAAACATGTTTTCCAGACAGCACAATAGGCATAGACTGCCATCGGTCACAATTTATTTCATTAGACTCAATTCATTCAAACATCTTCATTCTCTTCTGAATGAAGTCTGTAATTAAAACAATTCCTGCATAATGAGTTTTTTTCATCTGGAACATCATGGCTACTTCTATGGAGTAGCCCGAAACAATGTCATCGAATATAACTTAGGGCGCACAGTGTCCTCTCAAAACATTTGGGAGCTGGGAACCGCCATAAAAGATTCCAAAAATTTTACACGCATCCACTTGGATCAACCGATTCACTTAAGTGAATTTATCCCAGAGCTAGAGACACGGGAAAGCCTTGACGCAGTTAATCAAATGGCGCAACTGGGGCCTTTGAGATCATGGATGGAATTAAATTCAGAACTGGTGAATTCTATGTGAGTTTAATAAAATAATATGCCGGATTTAGGATGGGTATTGTTATTTGAATAATAGATACCTATGCAGGTCTATGCATTTTCATGGAATAATAATATAAATATGACGAAAGAACTCGTTCACATCTTCAAGTTTATCGTCGCTCTTTATAAAGTAGATACTTATTGCGATAAAATACACAGTTATTAATGAGAATTGCCATTAATTACTTATTATGCCATTATTATTTATGGTAGCCAGTATCACTCGTCTAGAAAAAAACATGCATTGTCCATTGCATGCTTTTTCTTCTTTCCTTAAATATCATGGTAGTTTTATTCCAAACATATTTATTGCCACAATCATAGACATAATTATAATTATATGACTGCGCTACAATTATTACTTATTACTAATTGGTAACGGATACTGGCAATTAATCTTCATTTGCCCCTAACCTATTTCCTTACATGTGGCAGATATTTAGAAAAATAATAGGTTCCTTTTTTCATAAGGCTTTCGTCATTAATCATTAATCCAGAAAACACTTTGTGTGTGTTTCGCAGTAATGCAAATGTTCTCAGCAACCGAGGGATTTTAAAAAAAATTTGCGAAAGAACTCCAGGAGATAATTATTCAAATTATAATTTCCTGGTAAAATTGGATGAATTGGGACGCTATATTTTCCAAACTGAACAAGCCTCGAACTTGTATGAAGACGATTTGACTGGGTTTGCGTTTGAAAATTTCATCACAAGTGGTCAGTTCTAAACAATTTGTGTACTTTGTTTTCGTTAAGTGTAGAAATAGTTATAACCATTATAGCATATCGTTGTGAATATCTTGTAAAATGGATCATCTGAATTTTTTCTTAATTTAAGGTGGCTCCAAAAATGAACATTATGATTATAGGGAAAAACACTACAGTGTTCAGTCTCTGAGCATTAAAAATTGGAAAATTCTTTACAATGCCGAATACGACGGTTTCATGAACTTTCCACTTTGGTCATTAAAGACCAATGGAAATGAAAATGGCAAATACAATATTACCAAAGCTATTCCTTCGGAGATGAAATTGTGCACTGTGAAGGGCCCTTATATTCCAGATTGGTACATCATGATTTATTGCACTTTTTTATGCTTTAATATCTTGCAAATAGTATTTCCATGTTGTCAATTTTAAATAATTTTAATTACCTTACCCACTATTTTAAAAGCATTGCTATTCATTTCATCGTTGCAAATGATATGAACAGCTCTGACAACAAGTCTATAATGAATTAGGTACTTTGAAATCTCAAGATTTCTTATAATTCGATACGATTTTATTCCATATCATTGTTCCCAAACCAAGCCTTGAGCCAGTTGTAGTTTTAAAGAAAACTTGAGATTCGGAAACTTGGAACTCTGTATAGTGTGAATAGACTATGGGGCTCCTCAGATTTGTACATAAAATTTATTTTATGTACCTCATGCATCTTACTGTTAATAGGAAATTTCAAGCTTGGTTCGTTCAATGTCAATTGGGAAACATTGACAACTTAATCATCGGTATCAACCCAAATGGAAAGGACAGGGAACCTCTATTAACGGAAATTCACTTGTACAAAACTCAAGATTTGCCTTCTCTCTGTAGACATGTAAATTATATTTAACTATTGCTTTTTTATTACCTAACAACTGCAATGTATATATTTATATGTATTTGACTTTGTCTTACAATACAATGTTGTGTTGGACTACAATAGGTCGACTAATAGATTTTAAATGAAATCAGTTTGAAATTACTTCTGTTTCTAACAATAATTATTATTATGTTTTCCTAGAACCGATACCGAGACCAATCCAGTATGATGAAAAATTTAGAAGACCTGCTTCTATTTTTGGACGAAAATGTGAAAAATCTTTGCCAAAATGGGGAAACATTTAAGATTGGTTGGAAGGGCGGGATAATGCTGACACCCGAAATATATCCAGAAAATCCAAAGGATTAATATCTGTTTATGGATATGAATTGGTGTACATCTATAAACTTTGAAAAATGCTTCTCTAGAATTAAAAGGAAGTCTAATTAGAACACAAACCATTTCTCTCTATTTCAATTAATTTTCTTTACACTTGCATGCATTTTTACACTCTAATAGGCTGCTTTTAGATTCACTGGAATAGTTAATACATAATGCAGTGCCGAAGGAGTACGGTCAATTTTAAGTCATTCACTTCCACCATTATATTCACAATCCATGAGATATTTTTCACATCATAAGTGAGTCATTCGTATCTAGAATTATCAGGAATTTCGTATCTCATTCAAGCATTTGCAATATAATATCAGATTATAATATTTAATTTTCATGTTATCTGTAATCGGTAAAGGAGCTTCAATGAAGGAAATATTTTGAATCAAAACTGTTACACGATATTTTACTTTCGGGATGGCCTTGCGCAGCAAGGCCATAAAATCCGACCGCACAATTCATACCGTTTAATCTTTAATTATACTTCAACTTTTGGCGGTCCGGTTTGTGACGCCCTAACCTCGATTATCCTTTCAGCTACGATATTTTTTTGCCGTTTCGGAGTTTATGCATATTTCTGCCTTCTGGGCGGCTTCTATGAATTTGTAAAATAAATGAAACAAACATACTAGTAAGTGCTATGGCTTTGATTGTTAAACATGGAGATGTCTGAAACTAATACAATATCTTATGAATCTACAAGTCATATTGGAATCAGCTAAGAAGGAAATGTATATTTATGATTTATCCTATCCTCTTACCATCATATTTATGCTTATGCTTGGAAACAAGACATCAATTACAGATTTAATAGAGCATTTCAGTCCGATTTTATATTCCCTGCAAATTAATCTGTCGAAGAGCCAAAACATTTTCTGTGTCCGTGGTGGACATGGTTTAAGCAGCATAATAATCCTAAGTACTACATGGTACATGTCTACTTAACCATGATTGTGTGTCCACCTCCACACGTCCACGCTCTCCACACTACTGCAAGGTCGAAAAAAGTCTGCAGTTGGTGGCCACACGAGGCAGTTCAGTGGCTATACGGATATGCCTACTTGTAAATGGGATGTTTATGGCTTCAGTTTTGGCAAGAAATATAAAAGAACGTGCATAAGCTCTTGACATAAAGTCACAGGAGATTTATGATTCCATGCAGCTTAGAGCTTTATTGCTGGACGGGAAAGAAACATAAAAAAGCTACAAGGGGTCGTGTTATTCTATCAGCAATAAAATACATATTTCAAAGGCTAATGGCTGTCAACTTATTTAGCCATCAACACAATATTTTCTCTCTCCTAAAGTGTGTCTGTCACAACTTACAACATATACTCTTATCTATGCACAAATGCTACCAAACAGAACTATTGACATAAGATAAGGAATTGCGAAAAGCAAAGATTCTGATGCATATAACTTCGACGTGCTTCCACGATGCTTTTCTGCATCCTTTTCTCTTAATTTTCATTCAGCCAGGCTTAAAAAGTAGAAAATATTTCTACAAAATATTTTCTTTCGCAGAGTAATATTGAAGTTACGCTTACAGATGCGTAAAATTGATATTAAATACAAAATGATTGTTTACCCTCTGTTGAATTATCAATTATCACTACTTTTTAGCATTTTAATTCACGTAAAAATCAATAGGTACCTACCACACATGAATATCGGCAAAATCGGTATAAATTGTCTTTTTATCGTAAATTTAAATTTCCTATCTGCAGTTGACATATTGACAATTTTACATTCAAATATCAATAAATTCTGTTATTTATAGCCCCATGTATATGATGGTATCTCTTTGTATCACTTATAGGAAAAAAAACGAGTACATAATGTGTGTTGACATTAAAGGGAATATAAATGGCAATATTTTAAATATATTTTGCCAAGAGATTTTATCGTCCTTTGAAGCTTATATTATAAGTATTCTGCTACACAGTTATGTAGATCAAATAGTGCCCAACTCTCGTATAAAAAATAAAACTTTTCCCAATGTATTTATACCTCACACAGTGTATTTATACTTTCTCCATCGGAAATAAATTGCATAAATGACGAAAAACCTGAAAGGACGTGGCTATAAACCGTGATAAAGTTCCATAGCACAGTACGTAGCAAAAATAGCTATTCATGCATGAAGGTATTTTAAATGGGTCAGCAGGGGGCTGAATTATTGCCATTAAAGGAGTGAGGCACTTATGAATTCTGTCTTTGTAGTCTCAATAGCCAAAGGTGTTGAACAGCTGCCAGTGTGCGAATGACTTCTGCAAAATTTATTGCATGTACATGTGTAAGATCATATTGCAAAGTATATACGTTCACTCTTCGCAATTTATCCACGGTCTACTGCTAAATCGCAATGATGTGAATGGAAAACTTCTATTAGTTCTACGAGCTTTTCTCAACGACTCCCTAATGGCATTCGAAACCCACGTAGCTTTGTTTATGTACTATTTACCAGTAAAGTATAAAGCTTCATGGTTTCATTTCAAGAAGAAGGAGCACTAACATAACTGACAATGAGGAAGTAAATATATTGTACAAATGCCATAGGAGAAGAGATATTGTAAATATAAGTAGTAATACTGTACATTTAGGGTAATACCAAGCGGAAGATGCTATGTGTGCAATGCAATTAGTGTCAACAGAAATTATTGTAGTGTTGCATTTTAATGGCTTCGACAATTAAGACTGCTTCCCATTTTGTAATTTTCCACGGGTGTTGCTTTCTCCGCTTTCTCCTTGAGAGAGCAATGAAAATACAACTCTATTTCCAAGTGAAATTAAGAGTTAGGCTGTTTCGTCGGAGGAGAACCTTGACATGTCTTGCTGTTATCATTTCATAAGTACAGTACACATTTTGTTGGGAATAACTGTCATATTAAAGCAACTTGAGATTGTTTATCTGTGATGCACATAGTACAAAGATTACTTTATCTACGACATCCTTAGCCTTCCTTTGCAATTATTTTATATGTGGCACATATTTAATGTCTTTATAGTGGACTTTCATCTAATTGGCCCTTTTCTTTTACAGTAATTCATATTTCATGACACCTTTGCAGTATCTAGCTAAATAATTTGATACAATACAAAAGGAAATTAAATTTTCTTTTTTCATTTTATGTCCTGATATTTTAAGAAAATAAAGTATCAGCACCACTAGGTTTCACTTTTCTACTTTTATTAACGTTTACAGAATAGTACAAGGTTTTACAAATATATATAAGCACCCATTCTATTTCCTCAATGTAAATCACATAGATAATACCCGAAACAATCCGAAAAGTGTCAAGAGTACTTACATCAGGACAGCCCTGCATTTATCTACAACACTGCTGGGGCCTTATTCTCGACTTGTGTGGCAAAGTTGCGACATTGCAAAATCCTCGTAACCAGACATAACCATGTAAAAACTTGATATTACGTTATAATTATATAAATATGATATAATAAAAGCGATTTCCCCTTGGGAATATGACCCCTGAGGAATAGTGAACCAACAATGTAAATAGATTTTTTTGTATTATAAACAGTTACAGTTCTTGTTAAATAACCTGGCCGGTATAGTAAGAATAATATTCTTAGCGAAATTCTGGGGAATTTGTTTACTGAACTTCAAGGCGCAATGCATGTACTACTTTACAAGTTTGCACGTAATCGTGTCAACCTGCCCCAAGACACACATTTTCAGCTACGATTTTATTTTAATTATTATATACAGTATAATATGTGTCGGTGTGCATTGCGTAGTTCATATATCAGAAGAGGTTGGATATACTAGTATAGTTCTTGTATTGGGTTTATGAACTAGGGAGAATATAGCATAAGGGAGTTGAAAGGGACATGACAGTGGGAAAGTATCTTTTTAGATATATCCGTGTTTCTTCATGGAACAGTTAAGGAGTTTTGGCAAAGGAATAGAATGCTATCTGGGCGGATTATAATGATAGATGCTTAGGTGTAACTTCACAAGACAGGAGCGAGCGGAGTAAGGAAATGGATGCAGATAAGTAGACTGCAGAACTGACTGCAGAAAATTGTATCTGTAGGGAAAGATTTGTGAAGAACTGAGTCTCAGGCATGTACTTAATGTTTTCTTGTATAGCTATCCCTAGTTATAAGCATGTAGTAGTTAAATTGCCTTGTGCTTGTGTATAATAATTGTGGTGAGAACGGTGAAAGTGTTCGTACTTACATACAATCCGCTGCGAAAAGAAAAATCTCATGAGAATTGAAAGAAATGCTCCAAGTGGTGCTACTAGCCAAACTCCTAGCTCCTTAGTACTTTATTGCGGCTTTTACAATGTATCAATTGTATTTGTACAAGTTTTAGGCACTATAGCTGCTAGAATATTTTTAGACACGAGTTTCCCAGTGTGGAAACCAAATATGCTTGCTTGGCTGCATTTTATTATATTATCCTCAGTAGATTCCCGTATTGTAGTAGTTGCATGGAATGCTGAAACGGTGATGGCTTCTGAAAATAATAATATTGTATACATATGTAAGTAAAGGTGGGCGTGGACGTAGGAATGTGTGTGTCAGTACAAGCATAGAAGAAAAGGCCTTGAGTATAGCTCCAGTTTCTGTCTGTGACGCTTACATAAAAGGGAAATGAAGTAGAGAGAAGGAAAAAGATACCTTTCCCTATTAATACATCTATAGAAGTAAAAGAATGGTAGGAGGAGGAAGAGGGAGCTAAATTTATATAAAATCTTGCGGGCTAATAGAGTGAAAATGACAAGAAAGAATTTAGAGTCTCGGCTTCTTTCACTTCCACAACTCTTCATATAGTTCATATACTTGTGTCATACTTTCAATGTTCTAAAAACTTCCAACTTGAGTCTGTCTTCTTGGAATTGGCTCTCTCACATCACATCAGTTGCGGTTGTGATCTATGAAGATGAAGAACAAGTTCCTTTTAACCCGGAGAATCCCGTCACGACACTCCTACACCAACGGTGTCAACTTCTTTCATTTTTTTCAACTTTTACTCTTTCTCTTGTCGTGCATTACATTATAACTGTACTACACTGTCATATATGACTATAATACAACCAGCAGCAATACAAAATTGCTCCGAGATAAAATTGTACATCTATCCCAGTCACATCACATCACTGAAAAGTAAAAGCTTCTGTTTCTCCCACCAGTCTAAATCATGATCCTTGGCAGCTCTCAAACCAACACATTACTGCCACAATCATAAATTACAAGACTCACTCTATCACCAACATAAATGCACATCGGGCTTTAATGTGACAACTTCCGTTTAGAAGTGCTATGTGGCAAATTGTAACTAGTCGGCTAAAATGAAATTTACATTTCACTATTTATTGCCGAGTCGGAGAATGAAGCTCGCCAGGAGTTACGATCACATTCAAACCTGTCGAAAACCGACCCACGTCCACACTCCTAAATAATTGACTTCGCCTAATTTCAGACTAATGATATGGCTCCCAGAAATTAAAGGTAAGTTTCTAAACGTTAATCTTTATAAAAGTATATAATTTTGACATGTATACATTACATTTTGAATGAATATATAGCATGTACCTGTAGTTTACATATAGCTACATTGCAAAACTTAAAAATGACGTTTTTCATTACACATAAACGACAGAAATTGCAATAATTCCAAAATGGAATTTTCATTGAATTGGGAGTAACTCTTCCAATTTATTGAATTCCCGAAGCAGTTGGTCAACAAAAGTGCTCAAAGACAAAGAAATCTTGAAGACTGTAGTCGTTAGAACTAGGTTTTATTGGTTTTTATATACCTTGTAACTCTGGTGTGAAGGTCATAGTATTCATTCATAGAGAAGGTAAATTTCCAGAGAAGTTACTTGCTTCATTGGTCTCACTCAATATAGACCCAATTCACAGTTTGTACTAGGAATGTTTTAAAGGATTTCAGCCAACATTGATGGATCATTTTAAAATTACTTTCCCTGCTCTTCAGTAGTGAATCTATCAGGGCAGAATGAACTAACACCTTATCATGAGTTATCGTGCACTGGATTTCGTGTCTAAATGTGATCATTGAGTATATAGTGCATTTAAGCTACAAATGCATGTCTCGAAATACAGAATGGATCCATTCATGTTTTTGATTTCGAACTAACAAGTACTGCATTATGTCATTACACCTTGCTATCTTTCTGTGTACCACAAGGTAACAGATAGCGTCATCCATCTTCATCTCTATGAAAGGCTCATTGATTGATCTGATGTCGTACACTACACATTAGGTCTAAAACACTATACATCTTCTGTAGATAAAGGACTAATATATATATATTAGTGTATAGGTAGGTATATTACTTTGTATGGACAATGGACATATAAGTAGTGCGTATTACTAAATACCTACACCTACTTCATTCATACGATATAATATCGTATAATATACAATAATGTTATAGTGTTATCTAATTTACATATTATAGTTTTGCTACTTGGATCATGAGATTACGTGGAATTTCATCTACACACAGGATGTCACGGATTTCATACAAAGATGAAAAGAATTCGCGTGGGTGGTGGTCTCCATATCTTTTTGACTGACATACTTTTATTACGATGTATCTCACCAATTGTACTAGATGGAATATGCCGGGAGCTAATAATTTATGTCGCCCTTTACCAGGTCGCGTACATACACACTTGTTTTGAAAAATGTGTGTAGTTCCATAATGACAGATATCGATTAACTAGAGGAAAAGAAACTTTTTTCCTGAGGGACGAATTTTTCCCTTCCCGATTCCCCAGGAATTATTGCTTAGGAAAGATTTTTGGATTGTTGCATATAAATGATTTTGACAGACTGATGCTGCGTAAGTGCGTAACTTTATATTACACATTGTGTAATAGTATGCGTTTATAATACACACTTCGTATTAAGAATAACTTCTGAAACTATTGTAATAACGATGCAAATGTATCAAACTAACAAGAATAGAATAGTAAAGATTCCCTTGGGGGACAGGCAATCGTTTGGGCCCCTTAGTAGCGTTCACGGTAAATACGAAATTTCACTTTCTA
>JAAAYG020028775.1:3587-14858 GCA_009936455.2 Tomocerus minor
TGGACATTAGTCTTACATTAGAAATTACAATGTCTAAAGCTGCAACGATTGCTCTACAGTGGTAAATTGGAATAACCTTTTAGCCATTAGTCAAGTTATTAGCTAAAATGTATCATAGATATAGAATACACAATTAATAATTATGTAGAAGATATTTATGTACACAATCATTCACGGTACAATACATATAATATTTATATCTTACTAACACTAGATTCCTTTCATATAATATACTGCAATAGTCGTCTTTCTCTATTCTAAAGCACTACTTCATATAAAGAGCTAAAACACTACTTCATATAATAGTATTTGTAACAAATGTAGATAATAGCTATGAGCTAATTAACCTAGATTCATTAATCCTATTGGTAATCATACAACAGACAAGATGCATTTATATATCATTCAATAAACTCGATTGTTATTCAGTGGATAGATGCATGTAGTATTTATTATAACTAAAAGTTAGTAACTTAACATGTAATAATAATAACAATCAATTAAAAGCTGATCACAAAAATCCCATAAGTGCAAAAGAGACTTTTTTGCAATGTGGCTCCTCCTTCTTAAATTAGCATTCAAGTGCCCGATAAAATACCAGAGCAATCAAGTCGTAAACATTTTTTTAATTAGTCATACAGCAGGTATGTTAAAATCAGTCATTTTAGTTGCCAAAGCTGAGGATCAGCGGTTAACTCATTTCCAGTACGTTAACGTTAAATTAATTCACATAGCTCTTATAGCTAGTAATCGTAAATAACTCTTGAGGTATTAGATTTTCATACTTCTCATCACTTATTCTTCCTAATTAATTAATTAGAATTAAAATTCTTGAAGATCAATACTTTTACAAATAGTTTTTCATTCTTTGTGCTCCATCCAGTTTTCAATGATTTAAATCTTTCCATTTCTACTATTCAACATCATTGTAAATTCTACTACTCATCATTCTACTGTAGGTATTTATAATAATAATATTATTAGCAAATGCTTTTTTAACTTTTTATAGCATACTACCAATAAGTAACAAGTAGAAATACTCGAAAGACTCACACAACACACTATTATAATATACTTTACCTGTACATACATAATTTTGTATCTTGCTCTTCAATTTACTTTACAATTCACAAAAATTACAACCACAGTAATTAAGGGAATAGAATTTTTTTAAATAAAATCTAGAGCTATAAACTTTATCCGTGTAAATACTTGTTAAAATACAAAAAGGTACTTTGATTTCATATCTATTGGAATAGTTATTATTGTGTTTGTTTCCTAATTTGTCCTCTCAATTCATTCATCTCATCTCATTTTCTGCATAGCATCTATACAACATTATTAGTTAAATATTTACAACTTACAATTACAATCATGTTATTGTAAATCATAATTTTTATGCAACATTTATTTATTATCCTTTGACTCTAATGACTATGATTTTATTTTACAGCTATTTAAAATGCAATTATATTTACAAGCAACATAACAACTTTAATATAATGCTTCTCACAAAAATCTGGCTTCATATATTTTGCCTATCTCCTCCTATTAATACAATACAATACACTCTTGTTAATTAATTATGAGCAGAAGTTTCGTGATCATGACATAAGGTAAAGATAGTACAAATGCTTGAGTTTTAATTTATACCGTGCTCAATTACATAAAATCCTGGATTTCCTATGAAGATTTGTTTTGATTGGTTTCATTAGTGCAGTACACCTTGCTGATTTCCGTTGAGCTTCTGTGATGAGGTGTCATCTGATACACATAAAAAAGTTTTCACAAAAAAATTCATTCTACTAAATTACATATCTAGAAGTTTCTAGATAATTTCCCATTTAAAGACTACGATGAAGAGTTAATTAAATGAAGACGTGAAATTTGCACTTAAATGCACTTTGAAATTACAAAATCACAATACATTACATTTTTGAGACAGTAAGAACATCTAAATGTGATCTGAGGTCCTGAGGAGTTAAAAATTGAAATTCAAGTTAAAGATTGTCATACAATAATCATCAACATTTTAATTAGGTAATGTAAAAATTGGTACAATAGCATTTTAAAGTTTATTTGTAACAATTTGAGAACTAAAGCATTTTCTGAGGTCTTAAATACATTGAAAAACATTGAACGTAGCAATATAATTAGATAAACATAGAAGACATGGCGTATACAATTTTTTGGTAATTTTTGTTAGTACAAAAAGCAATTGGTATACGCTTGTAGGCTATCAAAAAATCTTAATAGCTACAATAAAAGAAAAATAACGCTTGAGGTTGCTTCGAGTGTGACACTTTATGAGCTTTTTTTTGGTTACTACCTGTATGGTACGTTTCCCTAACTAAAATCATTATTGGTAGACGCAATGACACAAATCAATCTACATTCAATATTCAAGGGGAATTATTATGCAAATATTTCAATCTGCATAACAATTTGGTATTTATGTAGAGGATAAACTACTGTGCGTATACACTACGTGTTATTATTTAGCTCTCTCTAGCTGCACTCTTTGTGATGTTTCATTAACATGTATGTATGTAGATATTTAAATAATGCTCTAAGTAGATAGTATCTAAATTGTAATACTTATATGTATATTGCCATTTTCAATTCACATTCATTTAGCTCCACTCCTTTGTTTCCCTTACAATTTAAAGTCGCTGCATTTGTTGCATCCACTTCAGTTCAGTTATCTTTGCTTGGCAGTTCATAAAACTCGTTTCAGTACATCAAGGTATGTATAAATCCTCTCAAATCTATCAAATTACTTTCAGGGATTCAAAACTTCCACGTAATTAGCTGGGAACAATCCATATGTCCCCCGAGGTCCGGCACCTTCCCACCAACCTTCATCAATCGTCTCGATGTTTGTTATGACTTCACCCGGGTCGAATGTAATTTCTGACTCATCAGCTACAAATCAACAAAATGGAATTTTAGAATTCATTTTTGGATAAATACTTTTTAGTAACTAGAACTAGGAATGGATATTTAATTTATTGACTTAGAATTATAACTTTGATTTTTAAATTACCATTAAGAATTAAAAAGTATTACAAATTAATATTCTCTGTGAAAAATGAATGCCTTTGTAATTCTTAGCATAAATAGCGATTTAGCATCAATACTTTGATGATAATAAACGAGTATTAAGATGTAATTGCTTGAAAAATGTATGTAAACTCTATACAATGATCTTGAGTCAAATATTTAGAATAAATTCTGTTTTTAGATCGGTCAAAATATTTAGGAAAGGTAAGATTAGGGGCTAACCTGCTTGATAATCATATAAAGCCCTGGCACACAATCCCATCTCGGGTGTGATCTCAATGGTCATTGATGGCGTCATTCGCCCATCATCAGGAACAGGGGACGCAGTGAATTGTTCTGCTGATTGCACGGTATTGTCTTCGAATTGGTTATCCTCAACACCCAAGGGTGGTGGAATATATCCATTGTATCCCCCGTTAGTAGGAGGAACTGGGCTGGTCTGTGGAGGAGGTTGTTGAGGTGGCTGTGGAGGTACCTGCTGTACTGGAGGAGGGGAGTAGCTTTTGTTTACGATAAGAGAAGGCTGCGGCGAAGGCGTCTTATTTACAACAGGAATGCTTTGTTCGACAATTCTATTTTGATTATTGATTGGCACAAATTTTTCATCACTTTTAATGTTTTTAACCTTAGGAGGTTGCTGCCAGGGAGCAGAGGGCGGCAATTGAGGTTGCTGACTGATGGCATTTTTGATTTCCTGTGCAGGATTCTTCCGTACGACAGTATTCATTGTATTCGACGCTCCTCCGGATTCGAAAAGTTGTTTTCTCTTAAGCACACTGAGACTTTCTTGTTCTTTACCGTCCCCATTAGACATTCCGTTGGCGGCGTAGTTAATTGGAGGCTGGGGAGGTGCTCCATTATCAAAACTTTTAATTCGTTGTCTTACAAGATCCCCAGCATTTCCAGCAGAATTTTTACGAGGAGTTGAAGCCTTTACTGCAGCGATTGAGGCAGAATTCGTTGAAATGTTTCCATTTTGTTTCGTTGTTACTGGAGGCTGGGGAGAGACTGAGGACGAAGATGTGGCAGAAGCATTTTCTCTTTCATGCTCGTTAAAATAATCTTGACTTTCCCGCCGGAGCAATTTAACTTCATTCTGAGAAAATTTACGAAGTTTATTTTGCTCTTCTCTTTTCCGACGCTCTTCCTCTTGCTCTTCTTTCTTCCAAAATTCATCTTTTGCAGAGGAATTTATTTCTTCGAGAGGATTGACACGCTTGTAGCACGTTCCCTATGTAATATTCCCAATCATATTGATTTTCTGCCACTATTGACCTTAATATTTTAAGTGAAAATTTTTATATCCACTTACCACAGGTCCTATTTGTCCATCTGCCTCGATATTGGAAGACATTTTGACACCTTCTCCAGCTATAGCTTTAGTTACAGTGGCTAAAATCAAATCCGGCTCTACGTCCTCATCTGTTCTTGCATTTATAGTGACATGAACTCCTTTGAAAAAGTTTCTGATCGTTCCCAGGTGGTTGGCGCACATTCCTTTCCTAGACAAGGGAGCTCCTTCTCCTTGCTACACACAAAAATATACCAAATGGATATTAGATCGAATTTACATACGAAAACAGACAGAAAATCAATAAGCACACATGCACGTAAAGGATATTCAATTGCTCCTCTTCGATGAAATGAAGATAAATATTTTATATTCCCTTCCTTTGCATACCCAGTTTATAAGGACGATTTTCTCAATATTTTTCTCCTTCACTTTCACTCTGCTTAGGGCATACATTATTTTTCCACTGTTGAAATCTTCAATGAGTTCATCCAACCCACCATCTAAATCAATATGTCACATTCTGTTTATTTTCATGCATCTTTAATCGTTTATTAACATATGCAAATAATTTTTATTGTGAATTATTAAATGAGATTACTATCTGTCGTACATACCTCCTTTTGCAACAAGATTCAAATCAAAAGATTGTCCGTCATAACCAAACAGAGCCCTAAATTCATTTTCAAACATTTATGTCAATTTCCTATTGTTTGAGTAATGCAAATATTTATTCAGCTATTTCTGCAATAGGACTTACCAATCGATAGGATGTTTTTCGTCTAAAACTTCTCTCCAAGCTCCAACTAAAGTATCCTTGTTTTTATCCAAATTGAGCGTCATTTTTACAAAAATGTGTAACCTAACTTTTCAGCAGGATATCTGAAAAATTAAAAAACAAATGTAGGTTAAGTTCTTTGTACAAATTACATAAATAATTTAAATATTCGTCAATCTTGAAAAGGAAGGTATAGTACCAATTGTAAGTATGTGTATACAATTATGTACTGGCGTGAAAAATTACAAATCATAACATATTAATCGGACTCTGAATTCTTAAATTAAAACAAAGACAAAAAGGAGATACATAATAGAGCTATAGAGAAGAGCGTCGGGACTCGGGATTAAATTTTGCGTGAACAAGAACAAGATTAAATGCAAATAAGTGATGAAAATTGTAAATCCTCCTGAGAAAATGCAGTTGGAATGAAAATCACGAATTCGCAGACGTGCAAAATGCAAAGGATCAGAGGGATTCTTTTCCACGTCACAACAATGCCTAGTGGAATCAACAATCATGTTATAAAACTTATATGAATCAGCGAAGCATGACCCTAACCAACAGAACAATCGAAATACAAAAGAAAACACGGACAGAAGAACTTTTGTGAGTTGTCTTCTTCGTCTCGTATTCCATTGAAATCCAAGTTTTTCTCAAGTGAGAAACTTTCCTTAAGTTGATCTGTTACGAATTCATTTTCCCTCATCCACGATCTCCCAATGATGTTCATCTTCCTAACCTATCTCATGCATTTAAATCCAGAATATTCGCATCACCTTCACAGAACAATAAATTGCATCCGTGACGAAAAAGCTATTGAGCATTTCAAATGCAAATTGCATTCCTGATGTTTATGCACGTAAAAATTCCCCATTGCAAAAGCCTAAAATGGAATGATCAATTAATTTCCTCATTTTTACACACAAAAAAAACTATATTTATCCTACGGCACTTAGTGATATGCGTGTCTTAATTGTAGGTGTTAATTTCGTATCTTTTCAACCACCACTACCAACCACCACAAGACCGCAAGTAAAACACGCGGGCGTATTTATTACGAAATAGTAAAACACATCGATGATTTGGCAACTTAGATGTATCCTGCATAAAAATCCACTACTCCCTCAGATTTTATTAGCAAAAAAACGTAGAGGTATGTCGATAAAAAATGTTCACCAGTTGCCTGCTAGTAAACTGAGCACAGAAATTGTACCTTAAATCAAGTTACGATAAAACGTGTGTGATAAAAATGAAACTGGCAAAGAAGGTGCAGTATTATTGCAACCAGTGAAGCAATACTATTATTGGCAATAAGTAAAGTAAAGTATAACTCTTAGTTAATGTAGATCTCTTGCAATCGGATTTTTTCGTGTATTTAGACTATAGTGCAACTGAAAATGTGGTGTAGGTATTAGCATTGCATGTTACTATGTATAGAATTTGGGTTATCGTCAAAAGAAATGCCCTTAGCTTCTTATCAAGTTACCTTTTGTCGGAATATTTTACAAGAAAACGAGAACCGAGTGAAGATATTAATAGTGTAATGCAGTTGGAAGAGGTGTAAATTCCACGAAAATTGCTCCTAAATTTCCGTAAAGCTAAATTATGAGAATATTTTCACTGCAGGTGTCTTACAGGTTGTCTATCTGCCTGCTCTTCTGTGCTGTGAAGGATTACTTACATTCTATATTCTGTCATAACGGTATTTTTATTGTTGTCTCAACCGTAAATAACAACGATGAACTACACATCAGAGCGAATAAGAGTTAAGAGTTGAAGTTGAGTGTACAGAGAATGGGAGACCAGAGCTAAGTAAGTAAACCAACGATGTGAGAATGAGAATTCTTCCTTTAGCTGATTGCTTTGATTGTTAGTTATGTTATTATTATAGTATTCCTTCTCTATTAGTGCATTCTACTATAGGAAAAACAAATACACAACAATCTAAACTCATTTCTGCATATAGGAAATCTATAGTACAATTATTATTCTACTAATAAGATGTTACTACATAGCATTTTATGTAGAATAGCTAGAGTTATAAATACTTGTGGGGTTTATTATGTCTATTATTCCTATTCCCCTACCTTTTATTTCACTGTCTGTCTTCGATAAACTCCTGTAGTTAATATTTCAGGAAATAGATTTCAGATTTATGCTTATACTCACTGATACTATCTTTTATGCCATTATAATCAACTACCCTCTCTCTATACTTTCCTCCTACAAGCAATCTATGAGCATACACATAAAATATTTACATAGTAAATAATAAAACTCCTCGTAGTTCCTCGCGACTATTCTTCCCAAAGAAAACTCCTTCATTAAAATACAAAGATAGTTAGCTTAACTCTATACGATTGAGATCATCCTCGATAAATATACACGCATTGTATTTACAGTAAGCTTGATACAGGCTATAATAAAGGATAATTATTAGAAACCGCCTCCTTCTTAACCACCGTAAACTCTGCCGACCAATTATTTTTAATTCTCTAGATCTATGCACTCACTATTCCTGTGCATATATAAAAGTAGATTTTAATTTAATTAGTGTTTTCAAAGTAATATTAATTACTTATACGAGCCTTATTTAACAATTCTGAACTCTACGCTGTAATAACACTAATAATTAACAATACTATCCTATAATTAATGTCAAAATGATTTATAATTGTATCTTTGACAGTTTTATGGCTCTTTTGCAAAATTGCTAAATTTTAATTACTTTTCTATGATTGGGAAAAAGAACAGTCATAAAGTTTTAGTTGCGGCTTTCTGCGCAAAATGACTATTGCCCGAATAATACATTCCTGCAGTACAGACAGAAAACACACGTGAAAAAGGTGACACATCTTTTTCTGACTAAAGGACACACCTTAGTTTAGTTGGAATAGTTCGCTAATTGCTACAAAGCGCATGTGAGGGACATGTAAATATTAAGGAGAGGAAACGACAGTGTTTGGCTACTAGGCGAAAAACAATAGGAAATATCAATAGAAAATCAATGGGACAAATTGCAAACGTACATTTAGCACACGATCCTATAGCTAATAACATCAATTAGGTACATTACATGTAGCTATAACTAATGTATGTAGAATTTAGCCTGTATTTTTATATTGCTATTGTAAAGACAGAAGAATTGCATTTTTATTGAAGTAAAAGAATGACGGGACGGAAAGTATAGTAGTATATTGTGTGTAAATGTTGTAGGAGTATATGGTAAATGTGTGTACGTAAGCTAAAATTAAATCCTGATGCCTACTAACTAAGGAATAAGCAAAATAGAAACGGATGAGCGTGTGAAGATTTTCTTTTTCTCTCGATAATAAATTATCTTGTAGTATGTGTAATGACGAGAGGAGTCAAGTAAAGTCAAGTCGACTACAGCTCACTAGAACAGACGACTCTCGAGTGAACTGAAGAGAAAACGACTTGAAATTTCACTTATGTTACATATATTCACATTTGTTGCAAATTCAGCGTTGCAATTTGCGATGCAGTGCAACAATTTGCAATGCAACAAACAAAAGCACAAAGCTCAATCCCATAGTGTCTTGGACATTTAACTATAATATTTGTACAAACTCGTTTTCCTGCACTTACTTAGAAACTTAAAACATTCTCTCCCCCTTTTTCACTCTGGGCACAAGAATTCTGTTCTTAATTTATAGTTACAAACTACTTATTAGGATATACTTACATAGAGTTACATGCAATCTGTACAAATGCTTACTTAATCTTAATCTTGAATGAGTCACAAATTCATATCGTGACTGACTAACCCTAAATGACTTTCTTGAATTATCTCTCGTTTTTAACAAGAATGTCAGCTTTTGTAGACATTTCATATGCTTATCTTCGTAAAAATTATTTATAATACTATGTCTAAATTATCGAAAATGAGTTGATTGAACAAATATCTACACGAGCTCATTGCTCACTTCAGTAAATAAGAGTGTAAATCAGTTGAAAATGTTTGTGTAAAGTTCAAATAATAAAATTTAGAGCTACAAAACAGAATTACTGTCTTTTGAATAAATATACTAGCTGAAACTGTATATATTGTATATATATTTTGCTTTTACAGTAAATGAGTTGAAAATGTAATTTTTTTAATGTCAATTTAATATTTACCTGTGTTTACAATGTTGTCTGTGTCAAGAATGACACTTTTTTAAGGTTGAGTAGAGAGGTGAGTGTACGTATGACAATTTTTGCAAACTTGAAGAATATTAATGAAATAAATCTTATTTATGTATGGTAAATAGAATGTAAGTAAAGTTTGAGATTGGAGTTGATTGAAGTGCAGGTGGTAACCGTACAGAGGTAAGTTAAGGTTGTGACTAAGAATAAGAGAGGAGAACCGCAGTGAAGCAGTTATCGTCACCAAGAATATAATAATAATAACAGAGCAGAGACGAAACGAGCACAATAAAGTATTATGACTTGCTGTACGGTACTCTGTGTAAGTGTTACATATATATCTATAAAGCCAGAGGAGGAATATATATATATATATATATATATAGGGATTTAAAATCCTAGTATATCTACAGATATTATAAGTTGTGTGTGTGAGTCCTGAGTTGTGTATGTGTGTCTGAAGAGAAGTATCGTGGAAACTGATGCACAAAGAGAGGTTATGTATTGCAAACCACAGAACTATTAGATTTATTATGGATTTTATTATATATTTATGATTTAGACAGGTAAAAAGGAGACTAGTTCCGACTATCTATCTATGACGAACACAGTTGTAATAATAATAGGAAAAGTATACCTACCGATAATATTATGTCTCTGCGTAGGATTTTTTGGAATTGAATTGAGTCGGCATCCGTCCTTCGTCCTTTAGCTTTACATTAGCACTGAACTGAACTGACACTACTGTCTATCTATGTATATTGTGTAAATGTGTAGAGATAGGAAGAGAAATAGAGAGATGGTTGTCGTTTGTGTAACAATTTTGTATTTTGTAGTGCAGACGAGTCAATTTGATTTCCTGTTGTCTGTTAACTTGGATTCATATTAGCTTTTATGTACGTCCAATATGAAATAAGTAGCTATTGGGATTTTCTGTCGAGGAAATCACTATAGTCGGAAAAGAAGAGGATTCTCCTTCTCTACTAACTACCTTTGCATTACAACAGACAGCAAAGACAACAATGCTGAACTACTTTGTAGTACAACTTACAAGTGTATAAGTTTTTAAGACACACAGAGAACACAAAGTTACATATACATATATATATATAAGTTTATATGTATATGTATATATATAAGGTTTTATATAAGTATTATGTGGTAGGTAGGTTTATGTCCCGGCGTGTGTTCAGCTTTAAGGCTTGAAATGAATTGTTCCCTCACTCTTGCACAGAAGGTTATAGAAAATTCTGTTTGGTGAGCAGAGAATGGTAACTCTTTTATCTGGGAGGGGTGTTTGTAAGAGTCTATGTAGGTTTACTTACATAGCACCATTCCTATCCTATGTAGGTAAGTAAGCATTTCGTAGAAATCTCTCCCTATATCTATCTGCAAAATATACATACATAGTTAAATCCTACTTTTATATAGCATTTTTCCAGCAATACTCCTTAAATATGTATAGAGAGAGGAAGTGTTCTCTATCTGCATAAATGCAATGTGAGTAAGAGGAAAGGCAGGAGGCAGGTGGCTGTTGGCTCCTCTTCTTATTTACCTTACATTTCTAATATTAATATACTTTTTTCTCTCATTCATTCCCAGCACATACATAGTTTATACAGAAATTAATGAGTACTACATATGATAAACTTTGCCAATGAACTCAAAAATCTCAACTAATGATTTATTTACACTATCTTACTCTGTACGTGTGGGATGTACACTGCATCTCCAAACAGGAAATTAATACTTTGAAATGCAAATTAATACATGTCTACAGTCATAATGACACTCTTTTCACATTCACACTAAAGATTCAACCTATTATTTTCTCATTTGCTAATGAATTGAAAGATATCTCATTTTAATCACACACTATATGTACTTATATTATGCACTAATGCTACTTTTACCATTTTTGGTTCCTCCACTCTTTTCCAAAGCTTTGTCTCTACCATCAGAAAGTTCAATGTGCTTTTCTGCTAAC
>JAAAYG020028786.1:0-16043 GCA_009936455.2 Tomocerus minor
TCTAGACAGACATGTCACAACCACCTCTTCTCATCTCCATTACTATTATCCATAAATGAATTAGCGTTCTGTTGTGGGCAACATAAAAATAAATACGCCTACGCTTACTTCTAACCTAGATCACACTAAATTATGACATAGTGAATGACTGAACAGAATATCGCCGACTCTCAAAAATCTCAAAGTCTTGACTGGGATTTTTGAAAGTGTTGACTGGGATTTTAAGTGTTGACTGGGATTTTTAAATACCCTAGCATCGAGTAAAATCGAGTCTCTATACGGAAAGAACCTTTAAAAAGCGTGGATGTCAAAAGGAGTCCTTATACCTACAGAAAGTTCATATAATTACAAAATTAGCTACTTAGGCTAACGTGTGTGCTGACAAATGAACTTCTGTTTTGGAAACATACCTTCGTGACATGTTATGCTATGCCTCCTTTCCTATCCATTAAATCCAATAGGCCATATTGGATTCCTGTCCGACACTTTTTTATTACTATACTTTTTATACCCAGTCAGCACACTTCTGTTGAAAATAGTACATATATCTCGAATATATTCTTTAAAAATGTTTATGTATATACATATATACACGACAGATTGCAGTATAGTTTCATTGCCACCAGATTCGTAGCCGTACTATTTTACATAATGTGCATACCTAACCTCCTAGCTCATAATCATTTACATTTTGCTCAAGCAGATACAGGAGTTTTACATTTGAACAGATGTAAAAATACATTAAGAGATTAATTCTTTCCCAAATCGATGCATGTTTAGTTCTGTCTGGTACAACTAGGAAGGAACTAGAATTATTAGTTTTCTGCTCCAGTCATTGCTGTTTATTTGAATACTTGAATTTTTAAGTCATTTCAACTTGACTTTCTTTATAGCAGGAAGAGACTTCACACTTTAGCCGTTCTGAGACAGAATAATTCATCGAATTTAATTTCAGACATATAAATGCTCCTTTGAGACGGGTACTAATTCAAAAATGAACAATTTTTGCTAGACAGGATATAAAAGTGTTTTCAAAGAAACAACCAGCAGCTGTCATCGTTTTTCGACATTAAATAGGATTGCAGGAGACATGGAAGGTTATTTGGGGTTTGATTGGCAATTGATGCTATTTATTAATTTTCGTATAGGAAGAAGCCACAAGAGTAGAATACGTCAAGGATAATTTTATGAGAAACAGAGATAGTTGAGAATTGGGATTGACGTATTTAGTGGGAGAGGAAGAGGAGTGTATTGAAAAGTGCAGTAGATTCAGGGGATTATTATTACAAGGAGGGAATAGGAGAGTGTGCAGTGGCATGGAGCAGAAGGCGAGACGGCAATCGAGCCGAAGAACCAGTCAGAATAAATGTTCGGAGAAAACTTAAATTGGTAGTGATCTGGTAGTTTGCCAGTTTTTTTTAAATCCGCAGCTAAACATGCTCATTCAAAATGTCGGCTTATCTTTCCGTTTTCTTTCCTTCCCTCAAGACGGATTCAGTCAACTCGGCTGACTTGACTTGGACTCCTGATAGTCTTCACTACACTCAGTCCTCTCCTCAACTCAAACTCATGTGAAATGAGTCGACTTGACTTTTTCCGACCAACACTCCGTACTTACTGTCTTGTTTTTCTGTTTTTCTCTGTCAGAGACTAACGCGTATGCTGTGTCATGGCAAACACAGCTATATTCCTTGGCTGTTTGTGTGGAGGAGAGAGAGAGAGAAAGAGTCAGTGAGTGAAGAACATGTGTTCCAGAGATCAGCAGTTGCACTGCAGCAGCACTCTGCACACTGTGAACCCCACTCAACTCTACTCACTCCAAGTCAATCTATCCGAACCTTTAATAATATAACAGTACAAGTTGTTTGCGAGCACCGGAGAGAGAGAGAGAGGAATGTATTTTATTTCTAGGCCATGCCTTGTCATTTTAAGCCATTTCACCAGGCACCAGGAATTTCCTCCACCACGCAAAATTAATTTCTCAACTTTTCTTTTCAGGCTTTCCTTAAAATAAAGAACTTTCCTTCTATCTTTTCCGGCTTTCCTTAAAATGAAGAATTTTCCTTCTATCTTTTCCGGCTTTCCTTAAAATGAAGAATTTTTCTCCTATCTTTTCAGGGTTTCCTTAAAATTAAGAATTTTCTTTAAGATAGCCTCTGGACTGGAAATTCAAAGGTCAAGCCCAAGGCGTTTCTATGTCTTTACATTATACAGGTGACAGAAACGGAAAGATAAGAAGTTTTGCAATAGATATAAGAAGGGTTCCTGGCACCCAATCCGGGAACTGGGCGGGGACTGTCCCAATGAGCAAGAGCAGCCGACACTGGAAATCTAAATATTCCTGATCCCTGTCATTGTGTGTATTCTATCCAACTCACGTCCGCCAAACCCATTTTCTTAACAACAAAACTGCAAAAATACTAAACAAATGCCATTTTTCTCTTGAGAGCCCAATGTAAGTAGAAACTGAGGGAAGTGACGGCAATCCAATATTCACTCCCGTCCGTCTAATTTTACTTTCAAATTTCTATATTCATAACACTAACACTCTCAAAACTCTCAATCTTTTAATTCATAGAAAATGCATAGTAAAAAAAAACACTCGACTCACATTCACATCTGTATTTAGGAAAAATATAAGTTTATAACTCAATTGTTCATTGTACATGGCGCCGGCTGCTGCTGGTGCAGTCATTAACAAATTCTAAATAAATCATTAGAACTACAGCGACATTATTATCATTATTATACTCAGTAGCTAGTTCAGATTCAAGTATTTTGCGTATTATAAATCATTTCCCAAACTTCTACCACTAAATAATTCCTGTAATAGTTTTAATTTATGATTCCTATGCTAATTTGCTAAAAGAGAGTCATTCCACATTCAGATTTAGTAAACAGCTATTTTCGACGATCCACATTTCTCAGGCGTTAATCCTATAGGATTAGTTACAAGCTACATACTACATATCTTAATGGACATGCACTTAAGAATTCCAACTAGTGACTACTGACACTACTGACACATTTAATTTTAATATTAGCACATCCCATACGGATGAAAGACATATAATAATATATAATGACTTGTAATATTGCAATTTGAATAGAGGAATCTATGTTAAGACTACTAACTACTGTAAATAGGGATGAAATGTGTTAGGAGGATGTCTTTTGCAGCTAGCTACCTGTCTTGTCTATAGTTCCGTAAGGGTTGGCCGGGAATAATCTCATGAGTGAGTGAGCGTGTAAAATGCAAACTCATAAAAATGACGTAAAATCTCTTGGTAAAATCATTCCATCCATTATACATTAACTATTAGCATGGATGGATCACAGACACAATAATGTATACAAGACAAACAGAGAGTGCCTAAATAAGAAGATATAGAAAATGAGCAAGAAGATTAGCAAGGGATATGCGATAGTATGCCGTAAGTGCTGTAACAGATAGTATAAAACAAAATAAAATGCAGATAAATTATGCCGGAGCAGAGCCTATCTATTTGACTATATAAGAATGCTCAAAAAAAGAAGCCCTACATATTATTATACTCGCTATATATAAATATATAAGATTACTAGGTACAAAGACGCATAGAGTCTGCTATAAATAAAAATGTAGTTCTAAATGATGAGTTATCTATTAATATTTATATATAGAAATATCTTCACATTGTAAGTAGGGACGGAATGTATGAATTCATTTTATACGAAGAATATTACTACAGAGAGAGAGAGAGAGAGAGATAGTTATGATGTGATGTTGGCAGGAGAATGAGATAAGCGAGATGTGGAATCAGGATCGTGAGCTAAGCCCTTGTCCTATACCCACTTGGCTTTTTGCTCATAGAGCTACTTAATGCTGCTACTCCGATATATATGCTCATAGAGATTCATGATTATGCAGTCAACGTCTTGTGTCTGTACACAGCAGAGAAAGAGAGAAAGAAATAAAGAAGAACTCTTGCTATAACACTAGAAGAGTGCATGTTAGACTGAGAAGAAGAAGAGTCTGCCGATGTATACATTGTAATATCTGTCATGGAGGAAATAGGAATAAATATACACGATGAATCTAATAGTTTAGCAATGCTGTAGAGCAGCCCTACTCAAGTCCTCAAGGCAGGCGCCGCATTCTGCACACACATGACTTAAGCAAAAAAAATCAACTTAAACTTATTTGCCCAATTAGAGCAAAACTTAAATGTATTTTCTGCATAGGACAAATTATGCAAAATTATATCTTGTAGATTCTTGCATGAGACTTTCAGGCTAGTTTTTTCTTAAAAGATTAAAATGGTTTTGTGTGCAGAATAAAAGAGAGTGCATTGCTTGAAGGGCTGAGCATGTCTGAGGAGGAGGAAAGAATCTCGTCTCGTCTCCTATATTTTTGTGTGCAATGCAGTATAGTAAATAAATATATTAACTAACGGTTCTTTGCTTCTCCTACTCTGTCCGACAGAGAAGAGTCAGAAGAAGAATATGCAAAGCACTGGCAGAGTATTAACAGAGGTTGGCAGTGCAGGGAGTTCAGTGCCAGTGGAATCCAGTAGTAAGTAGTTCTGATAGCCAGAAGAAGAAGAAGAAGAACAAGTGCAAAAAGTACAGGACAAGGCAACCTGCTTCTTCTCTTTATGCCATTAACCAGTGCAGTCCCTTCTAGTCGTCGCAGACCAGTAGTAAGTAGTAAAACTTATAGCCGTTCAAATAGCAAAGATACAATGAAAATATTATAAGCCTTGTTTTGTATTCTACTCTGTCTCCTGCTCTTCCCTCCTGAGCACATCTCTGTACTAACCTAACCTTCTCTATTTTCTATATCGACTTGACTTGACTTGATTTGACTTAACTAAAATCTACTACTTTTTACAGCACACTACAAATGCACAGTTAACTTTGTATTTCCTTCAATATTATCATCCCTCTAAGTAATAGACACTTTGCGCTCGGAAATTTTTTACAGCCCCTGCCCTTATACTTAGAAACTTGGCAATAAAACCCGCGTCACTAAAAATCCTCTAAATGCTCCATCAACATCAAAAACCAATAAAACTTTATCAAAGACAGACAGATTTATCAAAATTTTATTGAAAATATACACGTATATAATTAATATTGAAAAATAAGTTTTCTACAGCATATATGCGCAAACTTCCTAATATATAAATGTGGATATATTTATTTTTAAAATTGTTCTCTCTGCAAAAACGCTGCAAGTAGAAGCTAGAAGAAAAAAAGTTGACAAGACTCTCAAGACACTCATGACAGTAGTAGCTGTAGGAAGAACATTCAATAGAATCCATAAAACAGATAGCTATTCGTTTAGAGATGTTAAAGAGTACAATGGCACACACACACACACACACATAGAGATCATCAGAAGAAGAAGTATATGTAGTAGCGAGGAGACAGGGAACGAGCACTACTCCTCCTTCAATGCAATGCAATGCCTCATCAAGAAAGATTGCAAGTTTTGCAAGGACGCCACATCAAACCAACAGATGCGTCTCCATTCGTAATTATCTCTCTCTATCTGTCAGACAATTTGCAGTAGTTTCGTTTTAGTAGCCTCGCCTCGCCTCAGACTCTGCCTTCCTTGCTTGGCATACTTTATCTTGATATTTACTTACGACTCTGACTCTTCTACACCAACAAATGCAAATATCTAAAGAAGGATTCTATTATTACAGCAACACTCTATAAGTATATATGTCTATATTATAATAGCTACGTCTCATGAATGTCAAAATCAAGTAAGTAGTTCAACAAAGGAAGCTAGCTCTGCATTTGCATTGCATAGATAGTGGCAACCTTCCTCCATCCTCCAATTTCTCCTACACTCACTCACTGGTGAACCGATATCATCTCAATTCTCAACAAAATCAACTAACTCAGAGCACTACTGCTCCAAAGAGCCAATTTGTTTTTAATCAAACTCATCACACATAGATAACAATAGGGCAGAGAGACGGCAGCAAACCTTGGACCTTGGCCACGCGCAAATTCGATTCATGTACCAAAACAATAATTACAACATCACAATCCATTTTACTACTTCTACTCTACTACTGTTAGCATAGTAGATCAGGTTCCCTTTCAATATTTACGTACTTCGAATAAATATAATCTTGACTATGTAAACAACACGTCTTTATCATTTATTGCCAAAGTTAATGGCTCAATTTCACCTACGCATTCATTAGTAAAGTAATAGTAATAAATTCTTATTCTTTCAATAAATCACATGTCACATTCGACATTATTCCCATTCGGATTTTTATAATTGCCTCACTCAGTCACTCAAGGCGTAGCATTGTTAAATCAATAACTTTCTACATTTCAGAGTCAACTTTTTAAGCAGATCGAATATCCGAGGACGTGTGCACCTAAATAAACCCATTTCTTCCAGTTATTGGATTTGACAAGCGGGGAGGGAAATGGATTAATATATGCTGCATTGAATTTAATGCTTTTCCTTCAACAGATTCTGATTTCCTCGACAATCTAATACTATTACGTACTCCAAATAATGTGATACCTACATATCCTGTTTGCATATTTTGGGATATAATAAAAGTAAGAGTGCATGATGATACGGGAAGTGTAGCAATGTATAGGGCAATAAAAAATAATGAAAAACCACATGCCGAATAGCGAATATTTGATTCGCAGCCTCTGAAAAATGCATTTTTGTTTTAATTTTTATTCGGGGACATAAATTTTCTTGTTTTAATACCTGGGCAAAATTAGAAATTTAATTTTGTCCTTCGAGAGAGTGAGTCCTTCTGCAAGGAATTTTCTCTTTTAAGAGGATTCTTTTGAAAGTCTTAAGTCGTAAATACATTTTTCCAAGTATTTTCCCATAAAAAACGATTCTTAAAAGTGATTTCTGCTTTTCGTGCAATTTGAATCGTGCTCTTCTTCATTAAAATTTCTGTAATAACAAATTCTCAGTAGAAAAAATTAGAAAATGAAGATGACCAATATTCGGCACATGTACAAGTCTAATGAAATGTCTTGTAGTAACGAATATTTGTCGAATATTCCTAACAACGGTATACATACTAACTAGTAGTGTAGTTATAATATGCCTAGACTAATAAACGTTGAAACAGGCAGTCAGGCAGGGCAGGACGTGTAAGTTATAAGTTAACGTCTTGAGTTGACAGTGATAGTTGTTGGCGTACTTACGCCTACATCCTAACCTAACAAATTCTTAATTCTTTCTTTACAATTAAATAAACAGTTCTTTCAACATGTTCATGTAGTGAGGAAGTGAGTGGAAGGAGCTCAGAATCAGAACAAGCCACTAATCTTGAGCAATCTCAGAAACTACTAACTATTTATCATGGGGAACAAGTCCCACAGTCCCACTCTAATGAAAAGAAACGTAATTTAGGCAGTTCTCGCGAAGAATGCCGTGCATATTGTAGATGGAAACAATTGAACATTTTGTTGTGCGAGAAGAATGAGAAGATGCAGGCGGAATAAAACGAAATGAGATGTCTCTGTCTTTCCCCGGTTGTCTCTCTTCTTCCCTCCTCGGCCTCCATCCTTCAACTCCTGTGCACATTCCACAACTAACGTCCTTACCATTCTCTTCCACTTAGACAATGCTCCATGCCATTTCCCATATGGAGACACAAATAAAACAATCACCACAAAAACCCTCCTTACAAACAATGCTCAACCGAAAGGAGAAAGACAAAGAGAACCAGCAGCAGCGGCAGAAAACAACCAAATTATAATTTGACTTTGACCAGGACCGGAATTTCCACCTTCCAAAACCTCGGGGGGCAGAATACAAGGGGTAAAACTAATTTACCGAACTAATGAAAAAAAATCTTGAAATACCACAAAAAAATGTTATTTCATGTAATTTTTGAAGTTTTGACGACATAATTGTCTGTTAAGGCACGAAAAAGTAACAACTTGTCAAAAATTGCTTTCAGAACCAAGAAAATGCTATTGAGAGCATTGCTCAATATTTCCTAATATTAATATTGAGTTTTTTTTATTTTAATTATAAATTTTAATTTTAATACGCTTATTTGTGAAATCCAAAACATTTCAACCTAATTATGCCTAATACTGTGCAATTTCGTTTAGATTTCGCACTCGGGCGTCTAATGAAGAAAAGCCGGCCCTGACTTTCTCTAACTGTGTCTTTTCACAACTAAGTGAAATTGGACATCTCAGGGAATGCCGGTGTACTGTAGAGCATAATAATCTACACTGACTTTTTGGACTAGTGTCCGTCGTGTGTTCTGTGGAGGCAGTTAGAACAGTTGCCCTCTTGAGGAATCCGTACTTATAATATAATGCAATTCTACAAAATGTAAAGCCAGGAGATAAATCACATTCTGCCAGCATTGTTCCAATCCAAGTAGGCGAAAGAAAGCAAATAACAAGAAGACGAAGGAGACGTTTGGAGTTAAAGTAGAAGGACAGGGCAGGACAGTTAGGGGACATTCAAATATTAGGGCGAATCCCAATAAAAATAAAAAGAGCCCAACCTCATTCTCTGAATTACTAAAGCCTCTACGTCATTCATGACAATTGGCAAGAGTTTTATAACATTCCAGAAAATGAATCAGAATCATTATCTGCTCTAAACTGGATGCTAAACGGAGAAAACTGCCAAAATCTTGTTTACAAACACTAAATATCCTCTAGCGTAATTTGTTAAGAGTCAGTTACGTAGTATTTGAAGTGTCCTCTGGACAGGACACCAACAGCCGATATTATAGGCACTTGTAAAAGTAAAGGAATGAAAAGAAGAAGATTCTTATCTCTCTGCCTCCCTCCCTGCTCTGACTCTCAAATTGCACTTGACTTGACTCGAATCCTACACTCGGCTTCCATTGTGTTTATCCATCTATTATATTGGCTGGTTGGATGCAAGATAAATAGATATTCATTCCTCGAGTGAATTGAAATGTGATTTCGCACAAGAAACTTTTGCAATTTAACTTTTGAGAGTTGCTAGTGTGCGTGGGACTGTGTGGCTACATCAGAGAGAGCATGGACTTTTCCTTTTCCTCTGCGACTCAATTTCCACTCTTTCTACCAACTATTATAACAGCCAACAGGGCAACAAACCGCACAGAGCAGGATTTATTTACAATGTTCGGGGCTTACACTGAAGTAACTTACTTGCACGACCCTTTAGTGATGTCCATCTCCATCAGGGAACAAAAACCAACGGCTTTTTTGTATAAAAACACAATAGACACCCTTTTCTTGAGAAAAACGTTTTATTTTCCTCTTGTAATTGCAAAAATACTTGTTTCTCTAATCTCAGAGTAAATACCAAATAATAAATGGCCATTTTTTTCTATTTTTTTACTTTGAAAATTCTTGCTACGTAAAAGAGGAATATACAAGGAGAATCCTTTTTTCCTTTTTTTATGCCAAAAAGTAAATAAACCAAAATAAGTTTGGTGTTTTAGGTTCCCTGTTTTTAATGACGTCCACCAAGTGTTGTCCTCCATTTGACTCTCTTGACTCATGATTGTATTTATGAGGGTCTGAACTATTGCTCTGCTATATTATAGAATTTAGTTTTTGAACAGAGCTCGATAGCTGACATGAAGAATGTAGGGGATGTAATGCTCGTGTCAAGAGAACGAATTTAATAAGAGTCCAAGGATCCGAAAAGCTAAGCCTCTCCCACTGACATCCACCATAGCTATGACTTACACCATGCCCACAACTTATTAAATGATAAGCCAATACAAACAACAAACAACCCCTGTCCATTAACTATTCCTATTATTATCTAACTAAACTAGGCATTAAAAACATGCATGCTATAATTTGTTGCTGACTACGCCTTTCCTCTTGAATTTAGTGTCCAAAACTTTACCTCCCAGTCCTAGTACTAAAAACTTCTTATCTATCTTACAAGTTATGCACCATAGGCACATCACCCACACCATTTCATTTACTTAGTCAAAGTGAAGTGAACTCAAGTCAAATCCTAAATTGGCTCATGCAAACAAAATCTGCCCAAAAACCATCAGAAGAAATCATGTAGTAATATAGTAGCATCTTCCCATCACATAAAATTGCATTGTCAATTTAAAAAAAAGTTGACTTTCAATTATGCAACATCAAAAAGGAATCCTGCACATTATGTCACGTATACATGTACCTTTTGTAAAGTATAACAGTACCTTATAATATAATGCATATAATATATATAGCAATATCGTAGTTTATCTTTCCAAGTAAATAACCTTGCATGTACTTAAAAAGACCCTATGCACTTTGCAACTCAGATAATATAATTATAATAGTTTGTAATATAGGAATATATAATATAGGAATATATAATATAGGAATATAAAATATAGGAATAGACGGAGAGAGTTAGAAAATGCCATAGGAAATGCCATGAACTCCAAAAACTCGAGCAACCAAAGCATTGTTGTGTATTCTTTCCGTAAGTAGTTCACCTGCTCAAAAGAATCTACCTGTCTCACCTATTTAAAAGCGTGTGGAGAGCAAGTTCTATTCTATTTTCCCTTTTCCTTCCTTTCCTCTTTGTGCATCTCCCAACAACAATGCTAACAATACAAAATAATACAATCCCAAATACTATTTATAGGGAAAAGAGATTTTAGTATAACACAAACACACACAACAATTCTTAAAGCACGTTACCTTTTATATACTTAACTAAGTCCATCTATATAGTTACATATAATATTGCCTAGTATATTTAAAGCTAATAAATTTATAAGATACTTATATAAAAGATAATCTTTTCAGAAATAAATACATCTAACTGTGTAAAGGTATATATTATAATGTGTGTGTTTGTGTGGCTAAAGAGATGGCTAAGATCGGAAGGAAGAAGATCGACGAAACGGCAGGAGGTAAATAAATATTTTAGTTTAGGAGAGTTCAGTTCAGTTGGCTATTGGCTGACAATGAGCACAACAAAGGGAACTGCCTGGAATAAGGACTGCATGCCTACTTTCAGTTACTGTAATATATGATTATAGTTGTAACTTGTAATTCGTAGAGAATGTAGTTATTGTTGTGTAGTAGTAGGATAAGGTAGGCGCGGGTTGTGTTCTGTCGTGTCACTCTCAATCGCGACCATAGATAGATAGAGAGAGAACTTTGCGTAAGAACCGTGTACTCAGCTTAGCTTAGCTTCCCATTGCCATTTAAGAAGATTCTCCAGAATTTATTAGGATACTTAGCTACCTACACAAGGTATCTTTACGAGAGTGCATGCATCATGCATACATTCTCAGCTAAACGATAAGGTAAACCAAGCCGCCTAAGTATCTACATTCGTACTTTCCCCAGAAATACCTTACAGGAGGATAATATTAAATTATGCATGGGAATTATAATACAGTTCAACCCGCCTACAAAGAAAACTATGCATGGTGGGTCTTCCTACCCGTTTTTAATATTTCGGGACTAGGGACTTTTCCAAATGACAATTTTTGAATAGAAGGAGAAATTGTAATCGCCTTTTGGGAATTATGTGCATAAATAGCAGAAATGAAACTGCGTTGCGTTTATGCTAGGCAGTTGCGGTTAATTTTACTTATTTTTTAATAATTCTCATCATTTTATTACAATTTCCCTTACAGCTATAACGTTTGGCTCATATACTTGACTTTTAGTTACCTGTAATTAAGCCAGAGTCTAAAAATATACCCTGTTACATGGTATTTCTAAATTCCAAGATCCTCCGATGCTTCATATGCAGATTTGACTGTACTGTGTAGAGAATGAGGGAATCTTATAGTTGTATTGTCTCTTCATGTATCCAGGGAAGTCTAAAGGAAGAAGCCCGAAAAGAGAGAGAGATAGGCAGAAGATCTCATTTTACATTTTAGTAAGTACCTAATCCATAAATTCCCATCATTTCATTGTTTCTTGGCAAGAATATGCATGTATGTGACATAGAGCGACTTCGCCATATTATAATATAAGTACTAGAAGAAGAAGAAGAGTGTGAGAGAGCCTTAAAAGGAGATAGAATCGGAGGACGAGTGAGAATGTGTTGTCTTTGTGTGGTTGGTGAGGTGAGAGAGGGTTGGCGGTGTGACGAGGAGAGTCGGAATATGGAATTAGACGAGAAAGCACAAGACTCTCCTTACACGGACACAGAAGACGACATGATGCTCGCTAAATTAATGGACAATGTCACCGTCTGACAGCTCCTCTCACATTCTAATCGAAAGTCCAGCCACTACTGCACTGCACTATCTTCCATTTCCAGAGAAGATCTCTCTCTCTCTCTCCATCCACAGAGCGTGGGCTTAACATGAGCAAAGCTAACCAAAACGAATGTGCTAATGAGAAGAGACATCGAGTCAAAGAGACGAGAAACAGACAGAGCAAAAGGTAAAAACACATTATTACAACCATTCTCCTCCTAATAATCCATTTACGTAACTAAATCATTAAATGACAATGACACCTGTACACATCCTACCTTCTTAAACATATTTATGGCCTGACAAAAATTTGTTATTACTTATCGAGGATGACATCGAAAGAGAAAAATGACCTCAAGGTCATTTAAGGTCATATAGAGAGTCAGAAGTAGAGAGCCTTGAGGCAAAGACATTCTATGAAATTCTATGAATAGTTTTTGCACGAGATAAAGAAGAAGAAGAAGAATGTGTTCTAGAAATACGGATGCACGCATCTCTGAGTGGATAAGCGTCCTTTATTTCAATTCAAGTTTAAGGCAATCGATAAGTCACGAGAGATAATCCATCCATTGACTTTGAGATAGAAGAGGAGTCTATAATATTTTCTAGTCTCTGTATGATTATAAGAATGGATTGAAGAGTGAGAGAGTGAGTGTGTGGTGTGGAAGATGATGGTTAGGTAGTAGTAGTCTGGTGGTCGTGGATGTTGTTGGTGGTGGTGGCAGAAGCAATCTATACATAAATAATACGCTACAAAGTGGCAAGTGCAAATAAATTCATAAGTCTGTCCAACCACTCAAGTCCATGCCATCATCATTCATCTTATCTCATGCTCAGCTCCACGAGAGCGTTCATTGTACTCAACCACCACTCGCCTACATATATATCGCATGTCACATTGACTTGACTCTTCTTCTTCTCTTTGCCCTACCCGACCCTCACTCACTACTAATACTAGGTACTCTCTCCTCAACTAACTTCGACTTTGTCTTCCTCTTTCCACTTACCTAACTTTCGGCAAAAATTACTGCAGCCAACGTATAAGTGAGTGATTGGGGTTAGTGCAAGAGACAGCTAAAATACCCGACGCCTAAACTAATCCCTGTATATGCACCAGATAATAGGACTTTCCTTAACAGTTGACATTACCTGACCTCATCGAATTCGATTCCTCCATTCTCATCTCATCTCATCCCTCACTATCATACTCAGTAAATACAAACTCTCCTCCTCCTCACCGTATATATCCCTTTAGTGAATTATTGCTACAGCTATTATGGCTTTCATGCCAACACAAAATAGCTCCCCATGTGAAATATTGCTTTCGCTACATTCTCAGGCACCACAGCAAAAGTTCATCCTCTCTGACAAAATAAATTAAATTATCTTGAATTATTATTTCCACAACTATTTCGATTTATTTTTCAGCTTTTATTGCTACATGAAAGGCACAACAAACACAGCAGGGGAAAGTTATTTGTATAAAAGTAAATTCTTTTTCGAAGTGGCAAATTGTTTCTCCATTAAGAGTAGTCAGTCACTTTCAATTTGGTTTCATTCTATTTTATAATAATAAAAGCTTTGCGTGGGAGCTTTAGAAAAGCATTTCTACTGCGAAACGTATTGCTGTCGCAAAACATCTAAAAGAAATCTCCGCTGTAATTCTAGCGAAAGCGAAATATTAAAATATACGACGCCTTTTCAACTCGCACGTGTGCAAGACGATCACGTGGTTTATGATTAGATTTTTAGATTGGATTGACAGCCCCAATTAATTAAAATATTCAAATTGCCCATTTAATATTTTAAAAACAGCATATGAAAGCTTAATAAGAGTGGGATGATTATTTGGATCAATACGGTGTCAACTCGCACGTGCACAAAAGACGATCACGTGGTCTATGATTAGATTTTTAGATTGACAGCCCCAATTAATTAATATATTTAAATTACTCATTTAATTTTTAAAATCAGGACGTGAAAGCTTAATAAGAGTGTGATGACTATTTGGATCAATACGGTATATAAAGAAAACAATAGTTAGTTTGATATACGCATACGGTTGAAAGATGAGTATGTGGAGTGGTTTTGTATTGTCTGTCGGTTTTGTGTGTGATGCCGTAATGCTATAAAGAGAAAAGCGTGGAGTTCGAGTGGAGTGTAAGTGGAAGAGTTTGTAGAATGTGAGATGAGATGAATTTGAGGAGAGAAAAGGATTTATCTGGGGCATCTAACTCTTTGTGTGGTGCATCTCGAAGACATCATCATGCTATCACATCACATCACACTTTGTTTGTTCTACTGATCATTGCGCATCATTGAACCTCTCTGACAAAATCATATACAACAACAGAGTTCCATTCTCCTGCCCACACCTTATAAATATCCTCCTCTCCTCTGTCTTTCTATCTCGGCTAGCCACTTACAGCAATCAATTGTGACATTAGCCTCACTTGCCCTGACACACAACTCCTAAACCCATAATAATATTTCGCCAAAGCTGGCAACTGGCATTTCCCATTCCCGTCACTTTTATTCTGAGAACATGAGGATGAGGAAGAAGAAGAAGAAGAGCAGGAGTGCTCGACTTGTCAAGGAGCACTAAAAAGGGAAACCAATAATGTAATAATGTCTGTTTGTCCCATGTTCCCTCTCCTATCTCTATATATGCAATTCTTCGGCAGGGAGCAATAAATATAATATCCCTATAAAATGCTGTTGATGGCAGGACGGGGATGTCTATGCAAAGTTTTCCGTGTAAATAGAAGATATTACTACTAAAGAAGAGTGCTGCTGTGACTGAGGAGAGAGGAGGCTAAAAGCATTGTTTCGTGTGGCAAGAGCAAACGGTTATAGTTATAGTTATGTGATGTTTTGTTATGACTATGTTTATGAATACATTACATTACTTACCAGCACTTAACTTTCCTATCAAATCTAATAGCAGTGTAATGTAATGTAATGCGCCGTGACGTTCCTTCTCTTTCTCCTTCGCCTCCATCACAATCTACATTACTTTACTGCCTAACTACATCCTATTAACTCTTATGCACACACAGACAACCTATACAGCTCCCTCTCATTCTACAACAAAATTATCTATTTTATTTTCTTCCTCAGACTCATCTGTGTCCTCCACATAAATAATTCAGACTGTTGTACACTCCTACTAGCTACTAACAATAATACCTGCGTCGTAGTTGTAGTACATTTGTATATATACCAGGTAAATTAGTATTTATTAAAATTTTCAATAAACCGTTTGTAAACGAAATAACAAAGAAGGAACTTGCACAGCTTTTAGTTTTTCTCTGTAGCATGTGTGTCGTGAATGACGAACGAAGTTGTGTGTGAACGAAGATGAGGACACACACCGGACAGACAGACAGACAGACATTTCCATAAAGATTCAAACAAGTTCCCTCTTAATCAAACATTTCCATAAAGAGTGAAACAAGTTCCCTCTTAATAATGTACAACCATTTCAAAATATAACTCTTCATATTCATTTTTTTTTAATTCAGATTTCTATTTCCCGTCAGCTTATATCTACGTCACCGACAATTATAAGTAGATGAAAATAAAAAGTACATACTATATTTGTGTTCAGTTATTCGCAAGAAAACTCAAATCTGGTTTAATTAAAGTTTGAATGGCAGAAATAGTATATAAATACAAAATATGAGAGCTATTATTGAAAATAGCAAAAATTCCGCGAATACCAATTAGCAGTAGAAAATACGAGTCTGAAGAAATATCAATTTACCTATAACCAGACATTCCCACCCATTTTTTTCCAGACCCCGGGTCGGAGCCATTTTCGGCCCCCCGGGTCCAGCCCCGCCCCCT